>OU426982.1:7729595-7929595 GCA_911387785.2 Aelia acuminata | reverse complement strand
CTACCTCTTTCGTCTTTCCCGGGCCTTTTTATTATTGTATAGTATTATAGTATGTTGTGTATTAGCAACCCAATATAGTTGGGCAGCATCTCTTTTATGATGAATAAAATGTCTCTCTCTATATATAAACTGTAACCTTTTCAATTTTATGAATACACACAGAAAAGTGGGAAAGCGGGGAGTGTATTATACAACTTTCAACCTACTACGTTTTATAATTAAAAATGGTTTCTATTTTTTTAAAGATCAATGTTCCATTGGAAATGGTGTTTGCCAAATATTGTCGTCAGTACTTGTCATTTACATACATCATCTGTTCTAGCAGTGGACTGTAAATTTTTATTTGAATGAACATATGTAAATTCTTAATTATAGAAATAAATCTAAACTCACCTGGAGAGAGAGAGTCACTTCTTTATGGTTCAGTTCCTAGGGAGATTAGGGAAAATGGGTGAGGATTTGGATCAGATTTTCTAGGATTAAGTCGAACCTTTTAAAGACGATCGTGACATTCGATGTCCGCTTCTCCAGGCGAAAATCCGAGACTGTCCCCAGCTTCATCGAGCAATTCCAAGAATTAGAAGTCAGGTTTTACTATCGCTTCACGAACGATCGAAGCCAAGTCACTTCCTAGACTGAACTTTAAAATGTGGCGGATAAAATAAGTCCAAGTGTCCCGCGAGAGAGCAGCACCTCCCGGACTATCTATATACTGAATTTAAATTTATAATTTCCGCGCGAACATCCCCCCGCCTCTGAAAGGTTAATTTCAGATAAGGTTAGGATTTATAAAAAAGAAAAGAAAAAAAAATCACTAAACTAAACATAACCATCACCATACAAATGAACACAAGTATTATACAATTATTATATACAATTCAATTAATAAAATAAAATAATCATATTACTGAGACGGCAAAGGATAAAGCTTGGTTGCCGGTCTCTTGTACCTACCATTAGCTACCCGAACAAGTGCAACTCTTACTACTCCATCGTTTCCCGGAAACACTTCTTCAACTATTCCGATCGGCCATTTTAACGGAGGAAGGTTGGGCTGATCCACGATTACTAAGGTTCCTACCGAAAGAGAAGCAGTGGGCTTTGTCCATTTATGCCTAGTTTGCAATTCATGGAGATACTCCTTTCTCCACCGGTTCCAAAAAGATTGGACGAGCTGGTCTACTAACTGATATCGCGTAAGCCGGTTGTCTGGAACGTTTTGTACATCTCGCGCTGGGAGATATTTCAACGGTGACAATGTCAAAAAATGAGCCGGAGTTAATGCAAGTGGTTCTTGTGGATCAGGACTAAGTGGACAAAGCGGTCTGGAATTCAGCACGGCTTCGATTTGAACCAGAACCGTATTAAGCTCTTCGTATGTAAGAAGTTGATTTCCAATAACACGAAACAAGTGAGACTTAACACTTTTTATATTCGCTTCCCAGATTCCTCCAAAGTGGGGCGCCCCAGGTGGAATAAATTTCCAATCAATTCTGTATTCAGCAAGTTGATCAGTCAAAGCATCCTGATACTCCCTAGAACCAAACCAATGAGACAATTGTTCTTGAGCTCCCACAAAATTTGTCCCACAATCAGAATAAATGGTACGACATGGTCCACGGCGCGACAAAAATCGCCGAAAAGCGGCCAAAAACATGGGAGTAGATAACTCTGACACTAATTCAAGATGAACCGCCTTTGTTGCCATACATACGAATAGACATATATATGCCTTAAAAATAAAGGGGTTCCTACGCCTAGCCATTGTAATGCGAAGTGGTCCAGCATAATCTACACCAGTTAGCTCGAAAGGCTTTACTTGAGACACCCGACATGAGGGAAGGTTACCCATTTGAGGGGGGACACAGTGGGTCGCACTCTAAAACAACGATTACATAGGCGGATTCGATTGCGAATAATTTCTCGAGCAGAAAGTATCCAAAACCTTTGCCTAATCAAGGATAATAATAAGTGTGGCCCGGCATGACAATTTTTCCGATGATGGTAGTCGATCAGCAGAGTTACAAACGGGTCCTTTTTAGGCAGAACAATCTGGTGACAACTATCGAACCCCAGATTAGCATTTTGCAAACGTCCTCCAACGCGAATGACTCCACTATCCAGAAAGGGTGACAATCGCTGAATTTTAGTGGAACAAGATTTCTCATTTTGCAACATATCAAATTCTTTGGGAAAATGATATAATTGAACTATTCGGCATAGATATAGCTCTGCCCTGTCTAGCTCGTTTGGACCTACCCTCGTCTGTTTCGGTAATATCTTTACGAACCTTAAGATCATAACCATCGTTCGAAGTAATCGCATGTAGTTCGAGGAACGCTGGATAAGGGCGTAAATGGAATTATCGTCTATTTTAAAAAGAGCTACTGTCAAAATTGTACCCTCTTTACTTTCAGGGGGATTATCTAGGATATCTAAATCTGCTTTAACAGGCCAACAGTTTTCTTCCCCTTCCAACCATATTGGTCCTTTCCACCATAAGTTGTGGTCAACGAGCTCAAGTGGTCTTAAACCCCTTGACAAACAATCCGCTGGATTCTCCATGCTTGGAACATGCATCCAACTATCTATGTTATAATTTTGGATTTGCGACACGCGATTGGCTACATAAGTATGCCATCTCGATGGAGAAGCCTTAATCCAATGTAAGGCTACCATTGAATCGGATAACGCTACAATCCGTTCGACATTACATCGTTGGCTAATAGCCGAAACCGTGTTGTGAAGGAGCTTAGCCAATAAAAGTGCGGCACAAAGCTCTAAACGGGGGATTGTCAATACCTTGGATGGGGTTACTTTGGATTTTGCACTTAATAAAGAAACTGTGGAACCTTCCGCTATAGAGTTTGTTTTTAAGTAAATCACGGCCCCATAGCCAACCTCCGAGGCATCACAAAATCCAACCAAAGTGACACGAGAGTCTATTAACACTCCGACGTTTCTTGGAATAGAAAGTTCCGACAATACTATCAACTCTCTTTGAAAATTTTCCCACTGTATTTTAACTGAGGGGGGCGCAACCTGGTCCCAATCTAACTCCATACTACACAATTGTTTCATGAGAGACTTGAGAAACAAGGTCAATGGCGCCAATAGGCCTAAGGGGTCAAAAATACGCGCCACCGATGAAAGTATATTTCGTTTAGTAGCTACCTTGTTTTCGTGGTTGACTCGGAAACGAAATACATCTGTACCGGGTTGCCATTCAAGGCCCAGAACAGCTAGGGAATTGTCAGTTTCAAAATCCTTTGCCGAAAAAGATGTTTCCTCGTACGAGAAGTGAGCTATCATTTCAGGAATGTTAGAGGCCCATTTTGTTAGCTGAAACCCTCCCCTTTTGAATAACTCCTTTGTTTGGGAATAAAATTGAAAAGCATCTTTTACCGAAGGCATGGAAGTGATAAGATCGTCCATGTATGTATCTTGCGGGATCCTAATTTTCGCTAAAGGAAAATTTTCACCTTCTTCTTCGACCAATTGCCGAACAGTCCTCAGCGCTAAGTAGGGCGAAGAGGTCATTCCAAACACGACACAATGCAATTCATAAATCTCTATCGGATCCTCGAGCGAAAACCTCCATAAAATTCGTTGGTACTTTCTATGCAATTGATCGATTAAAATTTGCCGGTACATTTGTTTGATATCCGCGGTCAAGGCTACAGAAAATAAGCGAAAATTTATCAACAAAACGAAAATGTCCGTTTGTAATTTAGGGCCCACGTGCAAAATGTCATTTAATGATAAATTTGTATTTGTTTTCGCACTAGCATCGAAAACAATTCTTAGAGGCGTACTGGTACTTTTCGACTTGAATACACCATGGTGGGGTATGTAATAACCGCCCTTTTCAATCGGTTTTGTTACTAACGATATATGTCCTTGCCGTAAATAATCTAGCATCACCTCGTGGTATAACAATCGGACTTCTGGACAACGATCTAATCGCTTTTCTAAATTTATAAATCTTCTCTTGGCTATCTCAAATGAATCCCCCAAACGATCGGGATTTTCCTGAAAGGGCAAGGTAACAATATACCTCTCTGATTCTAACCGACGAACCGATGATTTAAAAATTTCTTCACATTCCGTTTCCACGGGTGAAAGCAAAGTCTTTAAATTAGGAACCTCTTCAATCTCCCAAAATCTTTGCACCAGTCCTTCTAAAGAGGGATGACAAACGGGCATACAATTAATACTATTCGATGGTCGTTCTAACACCGGCGCGTTTCCCATTAGAATGAAACCCAACACGCTGTCCATAGCAACCACCTGGTCCGAGTTCCCTTTAAATTTATTTTCTTTCAATAATTGAGGCACCAACTCAGCCCCTATTATACCATCAATATATCCTGGTGAGTAAAATTTCTCATCTGCGAGTTTAAGATTCTTTAAATAAGACAGCTGAGATCTATCAATTTCACTAGCCGGCAATTTGTCTACAATCTTATCAACCACCAATGGTTCTATATCAAATGAAATATCTGGTTCCAATTTAGACACGAAACTACAAACGGTCTTTCCTATAACAGGATTGACCCCTCCTCCGAAACCTACTACCAAGGATTTTACAGGTGAGATAGGTAATTTAAGTCTTCGGCATGTTTTTGCAGTTAGAAAATGGCACTGACTACCCGAATCAATCAAAAACCGCGCCTCATGCAATTTTCCCCCACCACTCCGAATATTTACTACCGCGGTAGACAATAAAACCATAGAAGAACGCTTGACCGTATCACGATCTTTAAAGTTTGCCATCGAGCAGCAATTGATCGAAGTATTTTGCTGACCTTCCGCACTCGAAGTTACACGATCAGGATGATTATTTGGAAATTCAAAATGTAGTAACGAATGGTGAGGTTTATTGCATTGCAAGCATGGGTTCGTCTTTTTACAGTTCCGCGATAAATGGTTAGAAGAAAAACATTTTAAACAACACGCCTTTTGTTTAATAAAACGAAATCTTTCCCATGGAGACATTTTTAAAAATATTCGACAATCAGCTAATTTATGTGATCCTTGATTACATTTCAAACATTTTTTACTTAAATTATTATAATTAGAATTCTCTCCCGACTGAGCCACGAATACTTTAGATTTTAAATTTTCTTTTATAAAATTTTCCGATCTGTTCGTAGAAGTTTTGTTTTCCCAAGGTAATGTTTTAATCTGTTTCTCGACGAACGCTACAAAATCGCGATAGTTAGGTATGTCCTTATCTCGAACGGCAGCTTCAAACGCCCGCCGGGTTACTGGGTCTAAAATTTTTAAACCACGATTTAAAAATATTAAATCCGCCAGATCACCGGCATTTAGTCTTTTAAGAGCTGTTATTGGCCCACAAAATTTATCCAGTACTGTGGTTAAATTTACCCTTGATTCAGCCTTTAATGGTTTGAATTCAAAAATTTGCTCTAAATAGGCATCCGCTTGGGCGCGAGGATCATTATAACGTTTTTGTAAAGCGTCCCACATCACTGGATAATTTGCCGCAACAGGTGGTAAATGTTTACAAATATTCGATGCTTCTCCCGAAAGTTTTGAAACCAAATATTGAACTCTCTGCTGATCGGTCAAAGATTCATTTTCGTGTACCAATGATTTAAATATTTCATAAAAAACTGACCATTGAGTTTGATCCCCTTTAAAACAAGGCAATTCTATCTTCGGAAGGTGTAATTCCGTTTTATACGTCGGCGGGATTTGTGAAGACGCTCCAGGCCCCGATGTAGCCGCGAGTGCTTTTTTATTAATCCCAAGTCTCTCTGCCGCCGCTTCAATGTACTCGATCATTTCTATATGCGAATCGTTAAAGGTTGGATTATAATCAGAATTTAATTCCATCTCTAATTCATTAATTTTAAACTCTATCTCATCAAATTCGGTTAAAGTTTTGGGAATTAAACGGTAAGTAGTTTCAAACTGCCCTAAAACTTTTTTATCTCCAGTGTCTTTCGATAAATCATAAATTCTCTGAATACGCTGGAATAGCTGAGCCTGTTTTGCCCTACAAATTTTTAAAGTTGACTCAATTTTCTCGCTCATGTTAATAAATGATAAACAAGATTCAAAATAAAATAACTCTTTAATATTTTTTCAATTTGATCTATATTTAGTTAATAAAATTAGTACCTGAACAAATTTTATTAAATTACTATAAAATTTACCTAGAAGAAAATAAAACACATATAATAAAAAAAACATATATAATAAATATAATTAGAAAAATAAACAGATATCCATAAATCTAGTAATAAAATAAACACACTTAAAAATTTTGTTAGTTTAAACAGTAATGTGAAAATTTAAAACAAACACAAATTTAATATTTGAAAGGTATAAAATTGTTATTTACAATGTTAGCTAGGTAACGGTATAGCCTTATCAGCTGAACCTTAAACCTAAACCTATAAACAAGTACATGAACAATTGTTAATTTAGAACAAAAAAAAATAATATTTCTTTTAAATTAATTACTCCGTTTAAATCAATAAATCTCACAATCATAAGGAAACCTAAATAAAATTATAAATGTAATTTCGACGATAATTATTACAAATGAAAGAAATACTTCATCCGCTACTAATATAATTCTAATAAACGAAAACTAAGAAAAATTATTAATTAAAGAATTATTAATTGATACTAATATTCAATAAAAAATTAAAAGGAATTCAAACGAACAAACAAAGAGAAAAAAAAATATTTTTCCCAATCGATTCCATCCCGGTTTGGAGGGCCAAATGTTCTAGCAGTGGACTGTAAATTTTTATTTGAATGAACATATGTAAATTCTTAATTATAGAAATAAATCTAAACTCACCTGGAGAGAGAGAGTCACTTCTTTATGGTTCAGTTCCTAGGGAGATTAGGGAAAATGGGTGAGGATTTGGATCAGATTTTCTAGGATTAAGTCGAACCTTTTAAAGACGATCGTGACATTCGATGTCCGCTTCTCCAGGCGAAAATCCGAGACTGTCCCCAGCTTCATCGAGCAATTCCAAGAATTAGAAGTCAGGTTTTACTATCGCTTCACGAACGATCGAAGCCAAGTCACTTCCTAGACTGAACTTTAAAATGTGGCGGATAAAATAAGTCCAAGTGTCCCGCGAGAGAGCAGCACCTCCCGGACTATCTATATACTGAATTTAAATTTATAATTTCCGCGCGAACATCATCAGTGTTCCGAGATGTGTTCAGTTAAATATACATAAATACACAAATCCGGCCATTCCAAGATGAAGTCACTGAACAGTCGAGATTTTGGCCGGTTTTCGACAAGATATCGTTAATGGAGAATCGATAGTAATATGACCTATAATACTCGTAAATTGGAATTATGATTGCTTGAATATCCTTCTGAAAACTATGGCGATATTATGCACTACTCCAAGAGGGATCGTCAATATTGCTTTATTTAAATAATCGCTGGAAAAGTAATGATTAAAAAACATCATTGGATAGAAGTCTCAGCAAAAAAAGGGGCAGCCATAAAATTGATCGATATCAAAAAGACTGCCCCGCTAGGATAGAAGCAACAGGGTTTGGGACTCATTTTATGGTTAATTTATTATTACGAATGATATTATTATTCTCTAAATACTACACTACTGATTTAATTCAAAAGGTTGAGTCAATTATGTTCGTAATTCCTTTCGATGAATTTTTGACTAAATTTATTACCTAAGTGCTATGAATTATATCCTTCGTAATAAAATATTTTCAGAAAATAAATTGCTAAACACTGTTGCTTCAATATTAGTGGCGTAGCATTTATGATATTAATCATTTTCATGGCTGCCAAATTTTTGCTGAGGGGACTTTCATACAATGAGGTTGTTTTCTGGGCGTTATCAAGTTTTATTTTGCACTTTTTATTGATGGATGAACATTCGCAAAAGCCTCAATAGTTGCAGAAACAAAATTAAAAACCGATAATAGTAATCCGGATAGCATAACAGAAGTGTCACCCATGAATATTCGACACAAGATATTCAACAGTGACTGAGTGTATCCGGAAGAAGGCAGAGGTATATTGTTAAGTCAACTGAAAATGAGCTTTTCCAGGCATTATTGTATTCCTTTTTAATGGGCATAGCGAGTGGCTACGATTTTAAATTTAAACGAACCTTGGGAAACTTGAAGAAGTCTTAAATTCTGCATTTAAACGGTTATCAATACTCAGTCTTTCTTGGAATTCCACGAATTTTGTGGTCTTATGATTATGGTATCCAACCGTCGATTAGATCTAAATTAAGAAGGTTTACTGTTACCGGTGAATATATATATCTATCTAATATTCATGCTAATATCGCTCCAGAAAACGATTATTGTACAGATTATTTAAATCTATTGTTGAAAAATTACTTAAGGTTATGTATAGGTTTGTTCCAAGAAGCACTTAAAACACATCGATAACCAACAGACTACTCATGTTCTCCCCCCCCCTCTTTTGATTCTGAATTTGGTTGGTTGGTTTTCCCATTTGATTCATCCAGCAGTAAGACAATACTGAGATTTGTTAGTTTACAATTAGTTTTAATAGCTTGTTGGAGCATACCTTATGTTACATATGCCACATGTTTTTCAAATAAGTAAACATTTTGAGTGATAATTAAATAATTATTTTCATGTTTTTTTCCCGATAACTTCTTAAATAAATTAAGAACCCAAAAAAGGTTTCAATGGGACCACCTTGGGAAAATACTCTACAAGATGCAAAAGGTTTCGTTCCAATTGGTCCATCCATCTCTGAGTAATTGGTGAACATACATAGAAAAAAAAAAAAAGTCACATACGTATCGAATAGAGTAACCTCCTCTTTCGTTCAAAGTCGGTTAAAAAATACAGAGTAATTCTATATAAATATCAGTAGAAAATGAACAAGGACAGGTCTTCTAAGAAAGATATTTTGTGAAACATAGCGCTGTTGCTTCATGTCGGTTTAGTAGATAATTTCATTACAACATCTTTATTATCAACAAAAGATTCTTCTTTTCTTTCAGAAAATTTTTATTTATCTCGAAGTCGTTAATAAAACACAAGTTCATACCGACGTAGCAATGGAACGAATTTTTTGTTTAAACGTCGACTTTAACAAGAACTTAATTCTTTACTGCAAGTTGTAAAGTTGCTGTCGCCTCATCTTCTGTGGATTCCTTATCTAAATCTGAAAAAAATGAGTCACAATCCGAACTACTGTTATCTAGGGAAATTGTGCCTTCTGCCACAGAAGTGCTAGATTTAACCCAGTTCTTTTTTTTCCTTTTTTTTTTTTAAGGTTGACAACTCTTGCTTGAGTGCTTTTCTCTTTGACAGACGTTTAACCTTCTCCGCAACTTGTTTCTGTATTACATTTACTTCTTGCTGCACCGCAACTTGTTTCTGTATTACATTTACTTCTTGCTGCACCTTCAGTTTGTTTGGTGCGGAACAAGTCGCTTCAAAACCATTTATTGCATTCTCAATGGTACCCACCTTTTCGAAGGCCACCTTGAACGTTTCTGCTACATTGTATACATTAGATAGTAGTAGTGAGTAGTCATATTTCACCTGGGTGTGAAACATTCCAAGCATCAACTGCAGCATCGTAATGTGCTTTTGATGGCCCAAAAAAAGTCCAGTCAAGTGGCTGGGCCCTGTGGGGGGAGGGGGCAGTATGAGTAGGTGAGTATGGTTTTCTTTGGCAAATGTGATAGCCTCGAGACTGGAGTGAGACACATGATTGTCGAGAATCAGTACAAGTGGATGAGTTTCACAGGGCGTAGTGTATTTCTCGAAATGTTCGAGCCATTTTCTCGAGCCATCTCGAAATCATTGGAGCTTTGCCCCATTTTTACCAAAATCACGACTCCTCCAACAATGTAAACAACTGTTAAGAAGTTATTTGAAACACGAACATGAAGATTAACTAAGAGGCTAATAGCTGTAAGTTTGAAATAATTGACTTAAAAAAAGAAGAAAAATTACATGAGAACAGCGAAAAATAAACTTACCGCCTTTTCTCAGTCACATTGAAGCTATTGCCGCCAATTTGGTGCACTATTGGGATACCAAGAAAAACCAGGTGCCTAGTGGACAAAATGACAACTGCGAAATTTCCCTCCAAAACCCTACTACATGTCTTTGCCCCGTGCGGGTATTTGTCCCCACCTACCCTATATGTACTACTTGTATCTACTAGATTAATTGTGAAATATTACTGAGATAAGTTTACCCGTTTCTGAATTATTGGTCTCTAAAGCCCTCAAAAATAGGTCCAGAAACAGAAAAAAGCATGATTAAAAATAACTGTAGATGTTTTCCTAATTTGACTTGGACTTGAGATTTGTGTTGTTTAACAGCGCATACCATACCATTTCACATGATATACAACAATGTGTAGGTTGTTCTAAAGAAATTTTCTTAAAACTAAATGTTAAATTTTAATTTCAATTTTCTCAAAATGGGCATTTTGAGAAAATTTTAATATTTTTTTTAAAAATTAGATAAGTAGTATTATATCTATTCACACAATAAAATTAAAGTGGGATGAAAATTTCTTCATTACTAAAAAAATTGAAAACGAGTGATAAATTTCCATAAATCTAGCATTTTATGATTAAAAATATCTGTAGATGTTTTCCGAATTTGACTAGGAGAATGACATTGGTGTCATTAAAAAGAGCATTCCATGCCGTTTCATATCATTTACAACAATTTATAGGTACAGGCAGTATGACCTATTTTTTAAAATTAAAAAAAAAAACCTTTTTGAGAAATTTGAAATTAAAATTTTCAACTTGGTTTTAAGAAAATGTATTTAGTACCAACCTATACATTTTCGTATATCATATGAAATGGCGTGGAATACGCTGTTAAACGACACCAATCTCATGGTCCTATTCATATTTCGAAAACATCTACAATCAATCAATCACAGGCACTACAACCGCTACGGGTCTTCGCCGCGTCAAGTCGTCGCCTCCATTCTTCTCTATCTTGAGACACGGTCTGCCAAGCTCGGGTGTTCAGGAGCTTCAGCGCGTCGGCTTCGACCTCATCTACCCATCTAAGTCTTGGCCGTCCTCCCTTTCTTCTTCCATCCACATATCCGAATATTAGTCTTTTGATTGGGGAGTCACCGTCCATTCTTGCAACATGCCCAGCCCATCGTAATCTTGAGAGCCTTATAAAGTGCACCACATCCGGTTCCCGGTAAATTTCGTACTCATCTTGTACTGGGTGCCATCTTTAATAGCACCAAACATTCTTCTCAGGATTTTTCTCTCGAAAACCTGCAGACTGATGGCGTCTGCACGTGTTAAGGGCCATGTTTCTGATGCGTATGTCAGCACAGGTCTGATCAGCGATTTATACAGAGCAATCTTGGTGTTCCTTGCCAGTAAATGACTCCTTAATATTTTAGCCAGGCCAAAATAACACCTGTTCGCAGTCGTTATCCGTCTCTGCACCTCTTGGCTAGGCACATTGTCCTTGCTAACTAGGGACCCTAGATACACAAAACTGGGAACGCTTTCAAACGTGTATCCCCCAAAGGTGACAGTATGTGGTGGTGGTCTCAGAGGGTTGGCAACCTTATATTTAGTTTTAACTTGGTTAATTTGGAGCCCCATGTTCTGTCCTGCTGCCACTATTGCTAAGAAGGCCTGTTCCAAGTCCCTCTGTGATCTTGCTATAATGTCAACATCATCTGCATAGGCTAAAATTTGTACTGACTTAGTGAGGATCGTACCAGTTCTTTGCACTTCAGAGTCCCTTATCACCTTTTCTAGTGCAAGTTTGAATAGGAGGCATGATAGGCCATCACCTTGTCTCAGGCCCCTGGTGGTCGTAAATGTCTCTGACAGATCTCCCTGTACTCTCACCTGACACCTCGATCCTGCCATCAGCAGCTCCGTCAAATGGATCAGTTCAAGTGGGATATTCATTGTTTCCAAGGCCTGGTACAACTTCTCTCTCACGACGCTATCATACGCACCACTAAAATCGATAAATAGGTGATGAGTCGTGATGTAATATTCTCGCGTCCTTTCAAGTATGGTCCTCAAAGCAAAGATTTGATCAGTGGTAGATCTCCCTCTCATAAAACCGCATTGGTACACTCCTATCTCTCTTTCTGGAAGTAGCCTCTGATAAATGATGTTAGACAGGACCTTGTACGAGCTGTTCAGAAGGGTTATGCCACGATAATTGCTACAGATGGTCTGATCTCCTTTTTTATGGAGAGGGATTATGACGCCTGTATACCATTCTTCGGGCATAGTCTTGGTAATCCAAATGCTATACAAAAAGTGAGGGATGGCCTTGACCAGTTCGTTCCCACCAGCCTTTAGAAGTTCAGCAGCTATGTTGTCGCTTCCTGTGGCTCTATTGTTCTTCAATTTTTAGATAGAGTCAATGATTTCCTCTTCATCTGGTGGTTCGGCCAAGTCGTAGCTATCGCTCATAACAGGAGCTATCCCTACCCTAGTGGAATCCTGGGGCGCTCCCAGAATACTTCCAAAATGCTTGACCCATCTGTCTAGGATGGTTTCCTTGCAAGTGATTAATGATCCATCCTCGCCTCGGCAAGCATTAGATCTGGGCTTGAATTTCTTGCGCTGGGCATTCACACTTCTGTAGAAGGCTCTTGCATCCGCTTGTCTTTTTAATTCTTCCACTGCTTTAATTTTTCCCCCAAAAACATCTACAAACATTTTTAATCATAAAGTGCTAGATTTATGGAATATTATCACCAGTTTTCAATTTTTTTAGTAATGAAGACATTTTCGACCCACATTTAAATTTTCAAAAGATTCCCTTTTTGAGAAAATTGAAATTAAAATTTTACATTTAGTTTTAAGAAAATTTCTTTAGAACAACCTATACATTGTTGTATATAATATGAAATGGCATGGAATTTGATGTTAAACGACACCAATCTCATAGTCCTAGTCAAATTTGGTAAACATCTACAGCTATTTTTAATCATGATTTTTTCTGTTTCTGGACCTATTTTTATGGGCTTTAGAGGCCAATATTCAAAAACGGGTAGACATATCTCAGTAATATTGCACAATTGTTCTAGTAGATACAAGTACTACGCATATACCAAATTTCAAGAAAATCTGAGATAGTGAGGTTCAAAATGATATATTTTTGTGTTGATTTGACGTGGAATGGCCATGCTGCAAGAGGGCAATTTGAAAAAAAGTCCATGCTTTGCTTTTTTGGAATTTAGAAGGTGTTATTCATCACGAATTTGTTCCTGAAATTTGCCAAAGCAGAATTAGGCGTGGCTTCGCTTTCAGGTAAACTTCTTATGTAGTCGTGTTATATGAAGGGGTCTCAGAGCAATGGCATGAATACTTGAAAGACTGAAGTAGAAAAGACATTGTCTCTACTCTGCTCTAACATAGGCAGTACCTTCCTCTAGGCCCAGACAAGACTATCCCAAGCCTCCGACTGTCTCAGGACTTCCGTTCCTCTCTTCGCCTAGTCCTGCATCTTCTAGGGTTCTCCTCTCTATCAGGGTCTAGGTTCAGCGACGTGCTTACCTTTTCGGGAGTAATTGTATACGTGATATTATTTTTAAGCAAAGTTGGAAAATTAAGAGAAACCAAGAAGAAAAGAGTGGTGGGAGAGGGAGAGAGAAGGGGGAAGAGTGAAGAGACGGGAGTGAGAGAGAGATGGAGGGAAGATGGAGTGATAAAATTGAAGTGATAAAAAATCATATCATATTATTTATTTATTTATTTTTAATTGAAATATAATAAATTAAATTTTAACATAAAAATTATTGGTTATAGGTCCAAACGATAGCTGCCATTCAGGTGAGAAGCCTCATCAATGTCCTCACTGTGATTATAAATCTGTGCAATCTGGGAATATGAAAAAACATATAATGGCCCAACATACAGGTGAGAAGCCTCATCAATGTCCTCACTGTGATTATAAATCTGTGCAATCTGGGAATATGAAAAAACATATAATGGCCCAACATACAGGTGAGAAGCCTCATCAATGTCCTCACTGTGATTATAAATCTGTGCAATCTGGGAATATGAAAAAACATATAATGGCCCAACATACAGGTGAGAAGCCTCATCAATGTCCTCACTGTGATTATAAATCTGTGCAATCTGGGAATATGAAAAAACATATAATGGCCCAACATACAGGTGAGAAGCCTCATCAATGTCCTCACTGTGATTATAAATCAGTGACATCTGAAAATATGAAACGACATATAATGGCCCTCCATACAAGTGAGAAGCCTCATCAATGTCCTCACTGTGATTATAAATCTGTACAATCTGGGCATATGAAACAACATATAATGGCCAAACATACAGGTGAGAAGCCTCATCAATGTCCTCACTGTGATTATAAATCAGTAGCTTCTAATTGTATGAAACAACATATAATGGCCCTCCATACAAGTGAGAAGCCTCATCAATGTCCTCACTGTGATTATAAATCTGTGCAATCTTGGAATATGAAACAACATATAATGGCCCAACATACAGGTGAGAAGCCTCATCAATGTCCTCACTGTGATTATAAATCAGTGACATCTAAAAATATGAAACGACATATAATGGCCCTCCATACAAGTGAGAAGCCTCATCAATGTCCTCACTGTGATTATAAATCTGTGCAATCTGGGCATATGAAACAACATATAATGGCCAAACATACAGGTGAGAAGCCTCATCAATGTCCTCACTGTGATTATAAATCAGTAGCTTCTAATTGTATGAAACAACATATAATGGCCCTCCATACAAGTGAGAAGCCTCATCAATGTCCTCACTGTGATTATAAATCAGTGATATCTGGAAGTGTGAAACAACATATAATGGTACACCATACAGGTGAGAAGCCTCATCAATGTCCTCACTGTGATTATAATGCAAGACAATCTGGGCATATGAAACAACATATAATGGCCAAACATACAGGTGAGAAGCCTCATCAATGTCCTCACTGTGATTATAAATCAGTAGCTTCTAATTGTATGAAACAACATATAATGGCCCTCCATACAAGTGAGAAGCCTCATCAATGTCCTCACTGTGATTATAAATCAGTGATATCTGGAAGTGTGAAACAACATATAATGGTACACCATACAGGTGAGAAGCCTCATCAATGTCCTCACTGTGATTATAAATCTGTGCAATCTGGGAATATGAAAAAACATATAATGGCCCAACATACAGGTGAGAAGCCTCATCAATGTCCTCACTGTGATTATAAATCAGTGACATCTGAAAATATGAAACGACATATAATGGCCCTCCATACAAGTGAGAAGCCTCATCAATGTCCTCACTGTGATTATAAATCTGTACAATCTGGGCATATGAAACAACATATAATGGCCAAACATACAGGTGAGAAGCCTCATCAATGTCCTCACTGTGATTATAAATCAGTAGCTTCTAATTGTATGAAACAACATATAATGGCCCTCCATACAAGTGAGAAGCCTCATCAATGTCCTCACTGTGATTATAAATCTGTGCAATCTTGGAATATGAAACAACATATAATGGCCCAACATACAGGTGAGAAGCCTCATCAATGTCCTCACTGTGATTATAAATCAGTGACATCTAAAAATATGAAACGACATATAATGGCCCTCCATACAAGTGAGAAGCCTCATCAATGTCCTCACTGTGATTATAAATCTGTGCAATCTGGGCATATGAAACAACATATAATGGCCAAACATACAGGTGAGAAGCCTCATCAATGTCCTCACTGTGATTATAAATCAGTAGCTTCTAATTGTATGAAACAACATATAATGGCCCTCCATACAAGTGAGAAGCCTCATCAATGTCCTCACTGTGATTATAAATCAGTGATATCTGGAAGTGTGAAACAACATATAATGGTACACCATACAGGTGAGAAGCCTCATCAATGTCCTCACTGTGATTATAATGCAAGACAATCTGGGCATATGAAACAACATATAATGGCCCAACATACAGGTGAGAAGCCTCATCAATAATTTATATAGAATTTAGGTTATGTACAGTCTACAGAGCCGTAGGAAGTATTTATTTATATTTAATATGCATAAGTATGTAGTATTTATGTACAAATAATTATTGTAATTGAAATAAAAATAAGTAGGTAGAAGAGACAGAAAAAGTTATGTGATAAATGATAGTGGAGTGCCGACGGGCCTGGAGGGGGTCGGCAAGTCAAGACATGAGGAGTTGTGCCAGTATTTTTCGGCCCAGAGCACATGGGGCAGTAAGTTTTTCCCGATTTTTTACCATTATACCGGATGATAGGGAATGGAAAGTCCTATTATATTCACTGGAGACATGACCGGTGAATTGCTGGAAGATCACTAGACACGTTTCCATTAGAAGCGGCAACGGCAGAGGAGACAAGCTGCCGGCCAATATTTCCATTCGATAACTCGAACAAGTAACTCGTAGACTCCTTTTCTTTTCTTTTATTTAAAAAAAAACTAGATAGACTGGAAAGAAGGCAATATGCCCCAGAATGGGAGTATTTATCAACTGAATTTTTTTTTTAGATGATAATTTATGTTTCGATTTAATATATAAATTTGAGATGATTATAGGTTTTTTTTTAATTTTTATTGTACATAGAGATATTAATTTTAATGAGAACTAAATATGAATACTAAATAGAAATAATGTTCGAGAAATTTAAAGTTAAATTGTGAATCCTAGCTCCTTTTATGGTAGAAGTATAAGGTGAGTGATTTAGCAAGGAGTCTGGCTGGCACAAGGCACAGCGCACTATACACTTATGCCAGTTGCATAAAGTAATGCCAGTTTTCGGAGGGTTCTATCTCAACACTACTTTATTTTTTTTTTAATTCAATGAAAAAAAAATTTCTTTTTTTTTGTTTTGTTGTTGCCAGATATTAAAGTTAATATATGACATTAATATTAATAATTATTATGATATGAATAGTGAAGTAATCCTTCAGTTTTGGATACATAGTTAAATAATTTGGATGCAATATTTGAAAAAGTTGGACAAAATAATTACATAATTGGAATTCAATATTTAAATGAATTGGTTTGAATATTTAAATAATTTGGGGTTAGATATTTAAATAAAATAATTTAGATTAGATATTAAAATAGAATTTACCTATATTTAAACATTAGAAATGCATATTTAATAAAATCAATCCTAGGTAATATTCTTGACGAGGTTTAGGTTTTAATAATAATATTGTAACGCTTCTGTGTGTTAAAGAATATTTATTTAACAAAAAGGTACAATTATCAATGCCAGCGAATTAAAGCAACTCAAATAATAGAACAGGTTGGAAAAATGATAACATTGTAGCGCACTAATCATATGACTTGAGCTTCACAGTCAAGGCACAGAATAAGACTAACTCGTTCAGTCACTCGCTCCTTATATATAATCGTAAATGGTCAGTTCTGGAATGTTCCAGATCAACATGGACAGTTCAACAACATGGACTAGGCTTGAAAGATCTAGACCAAAACAGGTTATTTCAACCGCTTATTTTGTTGTTCCAACAAATGGTCTGGGATTTAAAATCATATGTTTTTTTTTTTTTTTATTTAACGATTTAATGTTACACTGTTCCTCCTGGATGTCTTCCTTTCTGGAATGTGCCTGCTCCCTAGTTGAACGAAAGGTCTCTTCCGTAATCTGCTACACCTGTTCTTCTTCGTGGTTCCTTGCATATGGCGCCAAGCGGTTATAATGGACGATCGTAGACCTTCCTTTGGGATACTTGAAAACCCTGTAGATCACATCGTTGATGCGTGATCACGTAGGGTCCCTCCCAGTTCTGCAACTTTGGGTAGAATCCTCGCTTTCTTCTGGGGTTGTAGAGCCAAACGAGGTCTCCTTCTTTGTATACGCCCTGATCTGCTCTACTATCGTAGTGTCTCTTCACCCGGGCACTGGCGAGGCGAAGGCTCTTCCGAACTAGCTCATGTGTGTATTCTATTCTCTTCTGGAGTCCGGATACATAGTCTTGCCCAGATACACCCATCCTAGGTTTGCTGCCAAAAATGAGGTCACAAGGTAACCTCATCTCTCCTCCGAAGAGAACTCTCGTTCTCTGTGGTGTCTGTCCAGAGGATTAATTAACTGCAGAGCGGTAGGCCATGAGGAAGTATGGGATCTGACAGTCCCAATCTCGTTGATGACCAGAGGTCACCTAGGAAAGGTACTTTATAAGTGTTCGGTTCATCCGTTCTACCATTCTGTCAGACTGTGGATGATGGGCCGTAGTCCTGGTTTTGTGAATCCCAAGTTTCTTGCAGACTTCCTGGAATAATTTGCTCTCGAAGTTCCTCCTCTGATCTGAGTGTAGGTAGGTTGGGGACGGCATATGCTTCCACCCACTTGGAAAAACAGTCCACGATTACAAAGACGTACTTAGTTCCAGCGCCACTTTCTGGGAATGGTCCTAATATGTCCATGGCTACCCTCTCGAAGGACCTCCCCGAATATAATGCTGCATCCGAGTGCGGCGTTTGCGAGTTGGTCCATTGCTTGCAGAGCAGGTGTTACATTTACGGCACCAATCCTTGACAGCAGTTCACCCATTAGAACCTCTCATGTACTTTCTGGAGTATTTTCGTTACACCATGGTGTCCTCCTGACACTTCATCATGTAGCAGAAAAAGTACCTCCGGCACGCAGGTCCTCGTTATCAAGCTGCTTCCTGGATAGGCTGCCTCTTGAGCAAGCCGTCTTCTATTACAAGGGAGTTCCACTGTGCCCAGTACGCCTTCAAAATAGGTGAGAATGGTGCTATCTCTTGCCAGGTCGGGCGGTGATTGTGTGTGTGAGTCCCGAATCTTTTTCAATTCAGGATCATTTTCTTGTCGTCCCGGATTGTGTCAGGTGTCCATTCTTCACTAACTACTCCAACAGTGCAAAGGTTGGCCTCCTTTTGTTCGATTCGGCTACAGTGGGAGCAATTAGGTGGGCATGGTCTTCTAAACAGGGCATCTGCTTTGCCTGCTGCATGTCTAACACCTGGTCTGTGTTCAATTTCAAAGTCGTATTCCCGAAGTTTTTGTAGCCATCTGGCAACTTGTCCTTCAGGATTCCTGAAATTTAGCAGCCACTTCAAGCTTGCATAGTCCGTAACAAAAATCTTGTACCATACGAGAATGTGTAGAAATGGTCTATGGACTTGACAACAGCCATGAGTTCTGAATTTTGATAGCGTCTTGCTGGCCCTGGCCCTCCTGCAATTGTGATAAAACCCCGCCAATGCCTACTTTACTGGCGTCTGTGTCGAGGATGTATTTGCCTCCTGGAACTGGGAAGCTCAATATGGGAGCCGAGGTCAACCGTTCCTTCAAGGTGTCAAAAACGCTTCTTGACACTTGCCATTCCAGCTGAAGGGTCTACCTTCCTCAGTCAATCGACTCAGAGGCTTCTCAATGTACCCAAACTTCCTCACATATCGGCGGTGGTAGGAACAAAGGCTCAGGAAATTTCGAATCTGCTGTTATTGGCAGGGGTAGGCAATGGCTGGACCACCTCAATTTTTGCTGGGTCAACCGCTACACCTTCACCGCTGACGATGTCTCCTAATTAGGTGACTTAAGTCTGGAAAAAATGATATTTCTTAGCGTTGAACGTCAAATTTGGCCGCTGTTAATCTCTAGAAGACCTTTTCAAGATAGTTGTTCCTCAAACGTCTGGTCAACCACTATGATGTCCTGAGATATATGAGGCAAATCTTCCAGGACAAGCCTCTTAGAATGTTTTCCATCAGGCGTTCAAAGGTTGCTGGAGCATTGCAGAGGCCGAAGGTGTCATTGATTTTTGGCAATGGGTACCTACCCTTCTTTGTCACGTAGTTAAGCTTCGGTAATCTACGCAGAAGCGGGTCATTCCGTCCTTCTTTACGAGCACTACCGGAGAGGCCCATGGACTACTCGACGGCTCCACCACTCCGTCTCTTACCATTCTTGAATAGCATTCTCAATTATCAATGTCAGCGAATTAATGCAACTCAAATATTAGAGCAGGTTAGCTTCACAGTCAAGGAACAGAATAAGACTAACTCGTTCTGTCATTCACTCCTTATATATAATCGTAAATGGTCAGGTCTGGAATGTTCCAGAACAATGTGTAACAGTTCCACGTCTGGGTGGACTAGATTCGCACAATAATGAAAGTGACATCGTCTTGCTTTTTATGGAGGTTCTGAGGAGGCATTTCTTATGACACATGTGCATGTGCAGAGCTTTGCATCTGTTTGAAGAGTAGCTTTGACATCTTAGCGCTATGCCCAACACCCACAGTAAGGGAGGATTGTTGATGCGTATCTAGATGAAGTGGGAATATCGTGCCTGGAATGAACTGACCTGAACCCTATTGAGCACGTGTTTGATTCCCTAAAACGAAGTGTGAGGAGCCGCCAGTCAGCACATGATGCCCTCAAACAGGAGCAGGCTATAATGGACGAATGGGAGAATATTCCACAGGTGGCCAAACAAGCTCTTATTCAGTCCCTGCCTCTGAGGTTGAATGCTGTCAGCTTTTATCTGCTATTAATTTTGTTTGAAATTCTTACTGTGAAGAAATGCACTATATATATATATATATATATATATATATATATAAAGTTAGATTATATAGAAATGTAAATACTTTTTAAAAAAGATTTATTTTACATCAAAACATAAATTTACAAAATCAGAAAGACAACTGGCATAGAGACGGGCTACAGCTACAACTGGAAGCAAGGAATAATATTTTCTGGGGTATATAAAGGATTCTAATTGATATGATAATTTATAATATCTTTTTCTTGATGAATTTGAAGGTCATGTGGTTTGTAAAGTGCTATGAGAATGTTTCCTGGATTTCTTCTACATGTTTTTCCACCAGATGTAGACCTGTGTAATTCCACTCGATGATTTTTGTAAATTCTCTTGAATATAGAAATCTGTCATGATGAGACATGACAGTGATGAATGCTGTTTCTTTTAATACAATGGTGATTGAGAAATTTTAAGTTGTTATCAATATTTAAGAGATATTTGAACCTTTGAATTACTGTTATGATTTCATCCTTTACAATATTTGGGATGGGGTATAAATTATACAAACAATATTTAGTTTCTTAAAATTGTGAAAGTGATAAAGAATAATTGATTTCATTTTCTTACAAAGTAGTTCTACAGATATACTATGGAGGATAAATTTGGATTGAAATGTATTTAGAATATTTAATTTACAAAAGGTTAAAGTGGTTTCTATATTAGAAATGGTATTAGCTAATTAACTAAAGTCTCTATATGATTAATTATTAGTGCAATATGCAGATTGTGTTTCTTGTATGCTTATATGGTTTTATTGAACCCAGAAATGAAATAATATGGAATTAAACATTGGTTGTGTACTTGAATATCAAATATGATTCTGATTTTCCTTTATTGAAGTATTTGTTAGTTTATAGAATTTTATTTTATCACTTATCTCTATGAAAGCAGTGAGAGATGATCTCACCTATAACCTATAATTAAATTATTTCTTAAAAAAAATTACAATAAAAATTTAAGATATTACTTTATGTTATTTGAACGTAAAACAAGATATTAAAGTATTTATTATTTAATTAAAAAAAAAAGGTTACAGTATTTTATCTTATAAAATATGCATAATGATTGGGATTATAACGCCATCTTTGGAACTAGCAAGAGTTCATATTCTCTCAACTCTTCAGTTAGATTTATATTGTATACCTACCAGTTATTACTCGTTTATAATATTTTTTTTTTATTATTATTAATATAATATAATTTGAGCATTTAAATGCCATCTTTTGACATAAACATGGTATCATATTCCCTGATCCCGTTATGTTTTTATTATTATTAAAAGAAAAGTGAACATTTCAACTACGTTATAATTCCCAAGTCTACTCCACGTAGGATTAAGGAAGGTATGTCTTCGTTTAGCCATGTAACCCCTTACGTAGAAGGTTTCCGTTTTTCTCTTAAGAGTGTAAAATTGAAAAGAAAAGGACTGGAATTTTAAGCCTCTCGCACCATTTAATTAGCCTCTCTGAGATTGGGATACGAGTTATGAATGAAAAATTTAGTTCGAGCGCCAGGCTACCAGGAAGCGCTAGGGTGCGTTTCACTCAATGTTTATTGTCCATTCATATCGTATGTAATCATTCTATATTTTTTCAGCTGTTCTTTTTAAAGTACTAAAAAATTAAGGAAAATAATTAGTTTGCGTTAAATAATTGTAATTACCAAATACAGTTTGTAGTTAGTAGTTAACATATTCTAACTACTTGTTCTAACTTGTAGTTGGTAGTTGGAAAAATTTAACTACTAACTACAAGTTAAAAAATGTAGTTGCCAGTTGTTAACTACTAACTACAAACTGTAGTTAGTAATTGTAACTACAATCAAACCAAAGTAGTTGCAGTTAGAAGTTAATAGTTGTAACTACATTTTGCCCAACTCTGCTGTCAAGTGTCAGTCCTAGATACTTAACATTGTCTGTTTGTGGAATTGGGATATTTTTGAGATAAAAGCGGGGACGTTTCACGTCTTAATGTAAAGGTGATGTGCTGGCATTTGTCATAGTTAAATCTTACTTTCCACAACTTGCACCACTCGTGTAGTTTTAGTAAGTGATGTAGCGTTAGTGAGGCTTGTGTATGACCTCGGTGTCTTGTTATAACAGCAGTGTCGTCAGCGTAAGTAGCTGCCATGATGTCAGGATGGTCTGGTATGTCGTATGTGTATACAATGTATAGGAAAGGTTATAGTATAGAAGCTTGGGGTACTCCTGATAGTGCTGGTCGTATAGTTGAAATTTCGGAGCCCTGACGGACGGAGAAAAATCTATCGGATAGGAAAGATTCAATGATCAGGAAGTATGTAGGTGGCAATACATTTTTAAGTTTAAAGAGAAGTCCCTGGTGCCAGACTTTGTCAAATGCTTGAGCGACATCCAGAAATACCCCAGTTGCATATAGCTTTTGCTCTAGTGCAGTAGAAATAGTCTGTTACTCGGTGAAGTTGGTGCGTTGTCGAATGAAAATTTCTAAATCCAAATTGGTGATCGGGAATTATTTCTTTATCAGTTAGTATGTCAATTAGTCTTTTGTACAACAATTTGTCAAATATTTTGGAGCAGATCGGACGGTTGGATGAGTTTGTTCTTGTCTTTGTTGGGTTTGTTGACCATGGAGATGTACGAATACTTCCACTGTAGTGAGAATTTTATAGTCCTGAGTATTGCATTATAGATAGTCGTAAGGAACACTAGGGCCTTTCTTGGCATTTGCTGGAGCACTAAACTTTTCTTTAGAAAGTTAAGAGTTTAATTTGTTCAGAGACTTGTGAGGGAGAAAAATATGGAGGCCAGTCTTTACGGGTTCTTCTCTTTGCTCTGATTAGATCCCTTATGTATTGAGGGTAGCAAGGTAGGTTCAGGTAGCTTCTTTTGCTACAGGTTCAGATGAAGACCAAGCATCATTTTGAATGGATTGAGTGAAAATTTCAACTGCTTCCTCAAGTTCGTCTTCGGATCAGTATAGCTGTTCCTCCGTGTGCTGTCTTATCCGGGTGAACAGTTCTGTAAATTGTGTATCCTGGGATGAAACATTTTGAGCGCGGTGTTAGATGCGATTCAGTGATCATTGCAACGTCTGTTCGATGTGGTAACTAAATTAGAAAAATATGAAATTATGAACACAAATAATTTACAAATATATATGTAGTCAACATGCATTCTACAAAAAATATATGTATAGAATTTAAATATATTTATGTTAAATTAAAATATAATTTAACTTGCATAAAATATTACATGTTGGCCACAACAAAGGTACTTTATATTATACTTATAGGAAGAAAATTTTCCTTGACCATTTATTTCAGAACATTTCTAGGATGGTAAAACCTATTTGATATTAAAGAGAACTAGATTCTCATCGGAAATGACTCAAATAAATCCAAAATCGTTGAACTGTTTTTTAACATAATCGAGGAAATTGTGATAAACTTAATAAAATAAAGTACCCCCTCTATGTACTCAATTTTGATGAAATTTTAGCTGTCACATCACGGGCTTATAGATACATCAATTACCTAATTTCAGGTGTGTACGCTGAATGGTTCTTGAGCTAGTCTAGTCCCGCACACACTGGCCATTTCGCGGGACTTGGTTAATTGGCCAGGCTGAATAGTCACCTCACCAGCTGTGTGCCTAATATTTTCCCCTGCTTCCTCAAAGGAACAAGTAACAATGAACGACCTCCCTCACCTCACACATAATATGCAATAATGCTGTGGCCTGCAGCCATTGTGCTAGTCACATCAGCTCCCTGAAAATTGATGAAAAGAACGGTGTAAAGTTTGCTATCCTGGAATACTTACTGATAATAGTGTTTTGAAAATTATAAGCAGTGAAAAAAACCTAAAAAAGTTACATTTAATCAGTGTTTTGTGTCATTATTAGTGGTAAAAAAAAAAAAAAGAAAAAATCAGGATCAGATTTAGTTGTCTGTTCAGGAAAATTGAGTCATCAAAACGTCTAGTAACCTAACATTTACTTTAGTTAACCATCTTCCTTTGTTTTGTTGAAAACTACTGCAATTAATAAAAAATGGATGAACTAGAGCAGCTAATCAAAGATATGAGTGCAAAAATAGATGGTAATGCAGAACAAACTAAAGTATTGCCACAAGAAATACAGAACCATATACTGGAGACTAAAAAGTTGAAGAATGAAACAAAAAAAAAAAAACAGCTCACAATTGATAAAGATAAAGGAAAAAACAGATGCTTTAGAAGCAAAAATAAAAGCAAATGAAGAATTCATGAGTAATGAATACCGGAAAAAGAACATAATCCTTTAAAATGCCGGAGACATAACATATGAAGATAACAATTCATTGGAACAGGAATGTATAAAAATAAAGAAGGAACATTTAGAGGTAAATGTTAAATTAAAGACTGTGATATTGATTGTGTAACTAGACTAGGAAAAAATAAAAAAAATGATCTATTTTAGTCAAATTTATTTCATTAAAAAAGAAAATCGAATTACTTAAACAAAGAAAAAGAACATAAGATATGCAATACAATATGTCACACAATTTTTCTCATGGAAACTAGACAAGAGAGAAGAAAACTGATCCCTTACCTTATTGAAGATAAGAAGCGTGGGTGTCTAGGAAGATTAAAGCAGGACAAACTTCGAAAAGACGTAGGAGGTATAATTGCAATTGGCTTTCTATGTTTTTAGAGAGCTGTAGCTCACTACGAATAATTAATTAAAAAAGAACAATTTGAAGAAAACTTGGGTCTTTTTGCGAAGACCACATCCAGTTACTTTTAGTAAACAGTTACTTTCAACAATCTGTAGTGGTTATAAACAGTGATAACCTTAAATTGTAATTTCAGTGACAATAAAAAATGGGTCTTTTAAAATTAGCTCAAGAAATATCTGACAAAAACAAGGATTTTCAGTTTTTACAAGAAAATGGAATATTATATAGAATATGGGTTTGTTCTAATGGACAATTTTTTTATATTAACCTTTTTATAAATAAATATTCATTGTTGATATATATTCTTGTTATTCTCATGTAGGCCATTATTTACAAATACAGGTTGTAAATATTGTTATCAAAATAAGGGTAAAGGTACTGAAGAGCGGCTGATGGGCGTGGCCTACTTTGAGAAGTTATGTGACCTTGATGTTATGGAACTCCCATTGCCTTTATTTCATTTAAAAAGTGCCTTGATTGGCTTTAATAGATTCTAGCTTTCGACTCCCGCTCACTGTGCTCGCTCTTAAGAGATAAATAAACCCCTAAAAGGATCCTTTTTAGTGGATATCAGGCTTTACTTTGAAGGGCGCATTAGTGAACAGCGCATAAGCCACACTTCACTACTTGTACCAAGATAAGTGTTTAAAAGAAGTAACTGTTTACTAAAAGTAACTGGATGTCGCGTCGTAACGATGTGGTCTTCGCTTAAAGACCCGAAAACTTTTGCCTAAATAGATTCAATATTAGGTATGTACATTGCTTAATTAACCGATTACTTGATAAATTGTATCAATTATAAGTACATAAAAAGCATCATTTTATTAGTTACATCAAATGATTTATAAAAATAAACAATTTTCAATAATATATAGCTTACACTCTAAATATATTATTGGGAAAGAAGAAATGAATCTAAATAAAAAAATAGGTTAAATGATGGTAAGGATTTTCAGTTACAATGATATTTATTATGGTAAGCCATAATAAATATCATTGTAACTGAAAATCCTGACCATCATTTAACCTATCGTAATTGAAGAACAGTTGACCATCTCTCATCTCTAAATAAAAAAATGGTTAGGAGGTTAGGAAATTCTTAAATAATCGTAAGTTAACTGTAATTTCGTCAATATTTTTTAGATTTTTGCAGGGGATTTCGTATTATCACGGATTTCCCATTATACTGTTGTTTTGTGGGGACGGTAAGAAATAGGATAATCAGGCTCCCGTCTTTCCATTTAGTTCCGTCTTCCATTTTCCAACTTTTGACCGCTCATCTGCCATTAAGAAATTATTGATTTATTTGTATCATGTCTCTCTTTTGAATCCCTTATTCCATTTAATATAAGATGAAAGTTTTCCTATACATCCTGTGAAGTTTTTTAAATATTCACAGGTTTCAACCCCAATCGTTTTTAAAAGTAACGCGTTACTTCTGTCGCGGTACAACTTTCTTCGCCACTACCGCTTTCTCCTTCTCGCGTTTACTGAATTAAACAAATGTAGCTAATTTATTATAGGTCTAATAACTGGCGCAGACTAATTGTTATAACAGCTTGTATATGTTATTTTATTTAATAACAGCTCCGTCGGAATCAATGCACACAAGAGTCTCGTGAAGGGCAGGGAAAGCAAACAGCTCCGGGTACGTATCAGGTTCCATGGAGCTGTTACAGCAGTTTCGAACCTTTGTTTTAACACCTCGCTGGCGGACAGTGTCGAACCTCTTTGGCGCCAAGATGTTTGAAGTAATTTCTTTTTGCTGTTACAAGTAGTTGACTCAAATTATCTGTTGAAACTTTGCATTTGATTTACCAAATATATTTCCTTGTGACGTATCTCGTAATATTTCGTCGAGTTTTGTGTTTTATAAAATTTTATTATTAGATTTTTCGGGTAAGCCATAAGTGATTTTACCTCTAATGGTGTGAGTAGTTCTATATTTTCATTATGATATTGTTAACAATTGCAATTGAAATAGAAAATTTAATAATTTGACTTTAAGTCCTATGCAACTCTTCATGTTTCTTTATTTTGCATTTCTAATCAATTAATTTGATGTATATATTTTCTAGAAAACATTTGTAAATATGCGATATTTAAATTTAATATTACAGGAATTATTATTCCGAGGTTATAAATTGATTTTTCGTTGTTAGTTAGCAATTTTTTTGCAATTTATTTGTGTCGACAGGTAATGTTTTTTCTGATTAATCTCACTCACACCATTGAAAGTCCACTATCTAATGTTTTGCATTTAATTTTTGTTTAGGTACAGCATCTTTTGTGGTCCTTCTGTGCTTAATCAAATGACTGAAGAAGAGAAGTATTCATGTAATTTTGTTTTGTTTCTCACCTATTTTAATATTACATCATTTTTGTTTTCTTCGTTTTTTCTTTATGATTTCTGTATATATTTTAAACAGTTAATTATTTTTAACTCTGACAGTAAAGCTAGTGAAGAGAAATATATTAGTTTTCATTATTGTATAAACTCTTGAACCAGCTTTCAAGGCTACTGTGCTTCGCCTGCGTTTCAATGTACGCCCGATCATAGTTATTCCTAGTTATTGTTCTTGTGTTGGAAACGAAACCTTATATACCCATACCCTGTTACATATACAATGTAATATGTTTAATACGAAAATACTTAAGATAAATTATCGGTTAATATGAAATAATAAATGGTACCGTCAAGCTATTTTGTTCCTTTTTTTAAACTAGTATATAACTTAATCCTTTTTTTTTTTTTATCCAGTAAATGGAACATAATTTTTTTGTGTATGTTTTGAAGTACACAGATTTCACAGAGATTCTCGTTTTTATAAACTCAGCTATTAAGTCATTTGTTTATTTTGGTAGAAATTATATAAATACCGTTTGTAATGAATTTTTCTTTGAAAGCTAAACCCCCTCTTACCTGCTCCAAATGGAGCGGTATTTGGCACTACCTGCATAGGGGCCTGCTGTTTCTGTTCTACCCGTAATACTGACCCAGTCTGAGTTCTTAAGTCAACGTGTGCTAACTGTTGCAATAGTAAATTGTTTCTTTAACCTTCGGTCGGGCGCATATAATCTGTGAGATGAAGTATTTAGTTTTTTGGTGTGTTTATGGGCGGAGTTTGTAAACAATGGTGGCGGGCCAGAGTAGCTTCCTGATTCCACACCCCTGAAGCAAGGGTATTGTTCAAATTTCTCTAGTGCACTGATGATCTTCAAGTTTGACGTTTTAATCTACTGGATGAGTTGCGCCCGATTACGTAAGTATTTTTGATTTCCGAAATTAAAAAGTCTTTTCTCAAAACATTTATTTATTTACTTATTGTAATCGTATATGTATATTTCTGTCCCTAATTCAATGATATTTGTTGTTTTTTCGTAAATAATCTGTGAGATTAATTGCGCCCGATCATGCCGCCTAAACATTTGTTTTTGTTGATCGTTCAGAAAAATATGGCTTCTTCCAAAGTCAAAAAAAATCAAATCGACGCATCTTTAACTTGCAGAATCCCAGCTGATGTAGTAGCTATCCACGAAATTCTTCTAGCTGAAGATGATATACTTTTTTGGGAAGACAATGGAGACGAAGAAGACACCGACATGGAAGAGGAAATTCAGAAAAGAAACGAAGATTCTGAGACTGACTAAGATGCTGAAAGTTCTGATGATGAAGAACCTGGCCTAGAATTTTTTTTGGGCAAAGACAAAGTTACAAAGTGGTTAAAAAACAAGACTTCGGCGAAAGTTCGACGAGAAGCACACAATGTCTTGCTGCGTTTGCCTGGCACCATTGGGGATGCCAGATATGCGAAATCACCATATGAATGCTGGATATGTATATTTTTAGAATCAATAATTGAAATGATTGTGAGATACACAAATATTTATATTGAGACAATAAAGGTAAATTACGAAAGAGAAAGGGACACCAAACCAAGTCAGTAGGTTTGAATTCAAAAGTTTTATTGGTGCTCCCCCAATGATTTTAATTAAGTTCATTGCGAGTAAGATTAATCTGTATTCCTTTAATTATAACAAGCTTGTATTTGTATTTTTAAGTATGTCCAAAAAATGTTATTTTCACTGTTACCAATCAGTTAAATATAGTTTTCTTTGTTTAGTAGATTAATAATTTTTTATGAATATTATATATGATTTTATTTGTAATGTTGTTTTTAAACCAAAAATATAACAATTTTAAATTGAATAGTTGAGTATAATGAATTTTTCCTTTACTTCTAACCAGAAATTTCTTTTTAATCTCACAGATGAGTTGCGCCCGAACGTGTTAGGATTTGCATTGCGCCCGACCGAAGGTTAAAAATCTTTTTCTTAAAAATACATAAATTTATTAAAGACTTGTTATCTATAACATTTTTATATATCTGCAGATGGGCTGGTTCACATTAAAGAAGAATCTGAGATGCAAGTTGCTGATGAAGGTGAGAGAATGTATTTTATCCACTATTCCTTTTTGTTTGTTTTTAGTTAAGCCTATTTGTTAATGAAAGCCTTCCTGCTACCTCCATCAGTATGAAGAAGTATTGATATTTTATTTTGTAATTTTTCTTTCTTTACTTAATTATTTTATTTTAAAAATGTATTTATTGTTAGATATCATTCATCACTTTAGCTTAGAATTACATTTGAAATTAATGCTATAACAGAATTTTTTGCTTGAAATGTAACAATCGTATGATTTTGCTTCAGCTTACACAATTGATATTAAAGAAGAGGAGACGGAGCATATTTATTATGGTGAGAAAAACGTGCAATAAATATTAAACCTGTTCTAATTGTTATTATTATACATTATTTATATTTCTGTAGGTGGGCTGGGTCACGTAAAAGAAGAAAGTGAGATGCAAGAGGATGGTGAGAAGATTTATTTATATGCCTTTTTTGTTTTTATCTGATCCTATTTTTTCATTTGTTGCTTTATATTCATTAATAATTTTCAACAGTTCGGAATAAATTAGTGCATTTTTTCCATAGCTAGGTTAAAATGATACCTGCTTGGATTTGCTAAAAAATTCTTTTGGCCATATGATGAAATATTTCAGGTTTTAAATTGCTCCTTTTTTTGTTTTTCTTCTTTTTTATTGCGATCTGAAATGAGGATAAAAAGCTGCAAACATTCAGCTATATTTATTAAAATAATTTGGTTAATTTCGGAGCGGCTTTAAAGCTGGAAGGAAGAAGCTCTCTATTGGCTATAGAAATCGGAAAGACAAAAAATAGGGGGGGGGGAAGGTGCGGGTAATTTAAATGTGAAATTAACGTAAAGGTACTGAAGAGCGGCTGATGGGAGTGGCTGTTTTGAGAGGTTATGTGACCGTGATGTTATCGAACTCCCTTCGCCTTTTTTTCAGTTAAAAAGTGCCTTGATTGACTTTAATAGATTCTAGCTTGCGACTCGCCTTCAGAGATAATTAAACCCCCAAAAGGGTCCTTATCAGTGGAGATCGGGCCTTACGTTGAAGGGCGCCTTAGTGAACGGCGCATAAGCTGCACTTCAGTACTTGTACCGAAATTAATGCTTTGATGAAAATTAATATTTGCAAATGAAATAATCTTTTGATGTTGTTTTCCTTCCTACAATCGTTAAAAAGGAAGAGGAGAGGGAGCAGATTCATGAAAGTGAGGAAAATGTAAAATTGATATGAAACCTGATCAAATATTTGTTTGAACTCAAACCTTTTCCATGAATTGTCCCTTGTATGGACGATATTGTGTACTATTTTCATATAATATACAGCTGTATAACAGCTGGAGAATGGTCTGACTCAGTGTCATGGCAGTGTACTATTATGCTTGAGTTGTCATGTCCTAATCTGGACTACGGCAAGATATTTCTCTAAAAATGGGGGGGGGCATAGTGGGCATAAAGAGCCTCTATCAGGAGACAGACATTTGTATTCAGGTGTGATTTTGGTGATTCGTCATTGTGAGCAAAATATAAATTTGTCATTAATTTCATGTTCACAATCCCTAAATGGTGATTCTTCCACCCATCGATAAAAATATTAGACGACTATTAATTATCTTTCAATTATTCAGAAACTATTTGTTAATGGCATCTTGTTTGATTGTAGTTATAGATATTAGAGTTAAGCTAAGTTCTTTCTGGGTTGCTAAGCAACTTTTGATTCAGTTTACATTTTTTTTATTTAAAAAAATATTTAGATTTGTTACAAACGTGCCATCTAAAACCTTATATATCTGTAGGTGGGCTGGTTCACGTTAAAGAAGAAAGTGAGATGCAAGACGATGGTGAGAACATTTATTTATATGCCATTCCATTTTGTTTTTATGTGTAAGCCTATTTGTTCATGAAAGCCTTTGTGATATATACATCTGTTGAAAGAAATATTAAAGTTTTATTTTTATTTCTAATAGCATTTTTCAAATCAGCTTAGAATAAAATTATAAAATTAATGTAGTGATTATTGCTAGAAATTTAACCATCATTTATTTGATTTTTCTTCAGTTCCCAGAATCGATATCAAAGAAGAAGAGAGGGAGCAGATTTATTATGGTGAGGAAATATTGAATTGATATTAAACCTGTTCGCATTATTATTATTATTTGCTTCATACATAAGAAGGTATATTACTCTTGTTGGGGATCATAATCGGTCATCCAAGATTTATTTATTGGGTGTCTAGTATGTGGAAATATTGTTGAAATTATACAAGAATTTTTCCTGCTGGAACTCTAATGTAATTTTTAATATCAAATCTTTAACATCTTTAATCCTTAATCTTTTCTAATGGGATGAATAAAAATTACAGCCAATGTTTGATTCCGTTTTATAATCTTTTTACTTTCACTTACCTATATATGAAATATACAGTAAGTGGAAGTATTGCGATCGTGAAAAATTCTGACTTCCGGTTTTAAACATAAAAATACACGTTTTGGGTCCCCTGAGTCCAAATAACCAAGTCCCACGAAATGGTCTGTGTGTGTGTCCGTGTGTCCATGTGTGTGTACAGACTAGCTCAAAAACTATAAACCGTGTGAACCTGAAATTTGGTATTTAGTGGATGTATATGCCTGCGATGTGACAGCAAAAATTTCATAAAAATTGCTCAAAGGGAGGGGGTACTTTATTTAAAAACTTTTTACGTTCCTTCGATTTTCGCTATAACGATTTTGATTAAACTGAGTATTTGATGTATTTTTTTTGTTAACATTTTTCTTTTTCTCTCCTATATTTGTTTCTCTATTTTATTGTATTTTGATTTTTAGGGGCAATGAGATAATACAGTTAATTTCTCTATAAAATCAACTATAATAGAAAAAACAAATTTTTTCCTTCACCATTTTAGCCCCCTCTGAAAATTTCTGTGTAATTATAAAACTTCTTTGATATTAAAGTCGATCTGAAGTTGATTCTCACTAAGCAGGGTGTTTTTGACCAAAATCGTTACAGCCGTTCTAGAGTAAATAAAAAAAAAATGTGAAAATTAGACAATATTTAATAAATATAGCGCCACCTTCGTTTGACCAATTTTGGCTGTCACATCACGGGGATATACCTATATCAAACACCCAGTTTTATCAAAATCGTTATAGCCGTTTTTGAGAAGGAATAAAAATAAAAAAATTATTAAATAAAATGCCTCCTCTGACATCCTCCTGATTAATTTTGATGAAAACGTGTATTTCCACTGAAAACCGGAAGTCAAAATATTTCATATATAGATCAGGGATGCGACCAAAAGAAATATATGGGTTGTTTTGTGTTGTTACTAAAAACCCCATTTAATAATAAGTTTTGTGTAATTCCACCTAGTTACCAATTTCTTTTTTTTTCCAATGAATTTTCTTTTTTATTAATTTTAAAAATATAAATAATTGAAATGACTTAAACCGCTATGTTTTTGAGTGGCCTGATTGAAATTTTTGTACCATGTTCAAAATAAAAAATAATCAGCTACATACATTAAATAAGTGAATAAAAGTGGATTCATCAGTTTGTCCATTAATATCACCATTGCATCCCTTACTCTTTTACCTTTTTTTTTTATCTTCATTCATTCTTTGCCAGAAAAAAAAAAAACATATTTAAAAACATATTAAACATATTAAAAAAAATATGCATAACCATCCTGTCTGCTACATTTTTCTAACGTTACAAATGCTCAGTCTAGTCTTGCTATTAGGACGTTATTTTCTCTAGCAACAAACCATTTTTTGATATTGCAGTTGATTTATTTCTTTCGCTTATTCTACATATTTTTCATATATGTATATATTGTACAAATAAAATATTTTCCTGTAATATTCCTGTCAGAAATTTTTTAGATATTAAACCACCACTAAGAAAACAGCATATTCCTTGGAAATCAATTTTGTTGCTTTACTACAAGCTATTAACTTTTTATAAAAGATAAATCTACAAGTTTTGCACTAAATAGTCTGGAATATTAATGTTTCTCGATTGTGATATTAAATACCATACGGCACATATAATTTAATTTTGTTATACATTACTAAACAAAGGAACAGTTTCCTTTAAAGGTTTATTGGTTGTTATAGATTAATAGGTTGTTATTCTTCAAAAATTTGTTTGATGGATGGCTTTATTCCTGGTGGATCACCTTCAAACGATAAAATTGCTTTATTCCATTGCTAATTCTAAATGTTTTCTCTTCTCTTCTGCTTCTAACTTGTGTAGATTATCATTCAGCTTATTATTAACATTATTATGATTTTAAAAGTGTGTTCCTTCCTTTGTGTTTCTTGAATAACCCACAGATGGCAGCAGCTTATTGAATTTGAATAACCATTAAATTGGTTTCTTTTCTTAAATAATTAAGGTTTTAAAGCTTGTTTTAATTAGTTTCATGCCTACAGGTGGTGTCACACACGTGAAACATGAGGAACTACTTCTTCCAGATGAAGGTGCGTTACATCATTTCTAATAATAATAAACTTAAATCAGCTAGATTGATAAACTATGAGCATTTTTAAAGATTTTTCCCAATATATCTGTGCATTAACCGTCATCAAGTTGCTGTTGAGCTTAAACCTTGGTTTTATAACTTAGCTTTGTTGTGATTTATAAATATTCATTTCCAATTTTTAGGGAGAAAATTGCCACATAATTTAATTATTTGTCAAAGGTTTACTTAACCCAGATAATACTGATTTTTTTTTTACTTTCACTTACCTATATATGAAATATATAGTAAGTGGAAGTATTGCGATCGTGAAAATTTTCGACTTCCGGTTTTCAACGGAAATACACGTTTTGGGGTCCCCTGAGTCCAAATGACCAAGTCCCGCGAAATGGTCTGTGTGTGTGTGTGTGTCTGTGTGTGTGTGTGTGTGTGAACAGACTAGCTCAAAAACTATAAACCGTGCGAACCTGAAATTGGGTATTTAGAGTATGTATATGCCCGCGATGTGACAGCATAAATTTCATCAAAATTACTTTAAGGGAGGGGGTACTTTACTTAATAACTTTTTAGGTTTTTTTCGATTTTCTCAAAAACGGCTCTAACGATTTTGATTAAACTGAGTATTTCATCTATTTATATGCCGGAGATATGACTGTAAAAATTTCATCAAAAATGATTAACCGGAGGGGGGGCTTTACTTAATAAATTTTGTAACATTTTCACGTGTTTTTTTTACTTACTCTAAATCGGCTTTAACGATTTTGATCAAACTGGGTATTTGATGTATTTATATGCCCGAGATATGACTGTAAAAATTTCATCAAAATTGATTAACCGGAGGGGGGACTTTACTTAATAAATTTTGTAACATTTTCACATGTTTTTTTGATTTTCTCAAAAACGGCTCTAACGATTTTGATTAAACTTAGTATTTGATCTATTTATATGCCCGAGATATGTCTGTAAAAATTTCATCAAAATTGATCAACCGCAGGGGGCACTTTACTTAATAAATTTTGTATCATTTTTACGTGCTTTTTTTATTTACTCAAAAACGGCTTTCACGATTGTGACCAAACTGGGTATTTGATGTATGTATATGCCAAATATGTGATAGCCAACATTTCATCAAAATTGATCAACCGAAGGGGGGACTTTACTTAATAAATTTTGTATCATTTTCACGGGGTTTTTTATTTACTCAAAAACGGCTTTAACGATTAATAAATATAAGATATGAATGTAGAAAAATGTGTGACTTTGGGAAATGATATTTAACAAAACACGTCAATTTCTTATCTAAGTAAGTTGGTAAGTGAAAGTTGTGTGTTGCGCGCACGCACCAGATTTTTTTTTAATTTTAACTTTTTTCTCTTATTAACATTATTACAGATCCACAAAATGACAAGAAAAAAATTTTTTTTTTTTTGCTGTAGCCTCATATGTACGATAAATGGTACATCCTTCAGGAAGGATTGTAGGACATTGGGATATCACTTTATTCAAGTGTAAAAATACAGAAAAAGAACATGTTTTCATATTTTTTTTATGATAAGGGAGAAAACAGTCTACATGCAGCGTTACGTCGCACTTTATATACTTTGTTGTTGCTTTTTTTTGGCATGATTTACAAACGAGTTGTTGTCTTTTCCCAGTTTCTAAAACAGGTAAGCTTGTGATCACATGATCAACTCCATCAAAACGTTTCAGTAGTATATTTTTTACTTTGCCTCCTACTTTTATTCACAACTCTTCGGTTGGTTTCCAAAATTGAACGCGCTACCAAACGTCTAAAATTTAAATGGTCTATATGACTTTCATTTTTTTGGTGCAGTTGCCAAGCGTTGTTTTCACAGGCATCGATGAGGTGGCATATCAAATGAAAGTACCATTTTTGCCTCTAACATTTACTCGGTAAAGAGAAATATTTTGATCTGTGCGATCTATGCCTCCCATCTTCAAGTTATAACTGTTTATCGCTGCAGACTGAGGAATCATAATTTAATTATTTGTCAAAGGTTTACTTAAGAGTCATTCCCTGTCACATCAACACTTTTTTCCCTCACCATCTCAGAATTAAATGGAATTTGGTACATAGGATACAAAGCAAGGTATAGACTAAGAAAAATACCAAATTTCAGCTCAATATCTCCAACGGTTTTCAAAATATAGCTATGTGAACCCATTGAAAAACGCACAATTTTGACCTGTCGGATCATCTGGAAATTGAAATTACAGCTCTTCTAGGCAAGATAGAAAGTTGAAATTGATTTCATTTTAAAACTGAATCTATTACCTTCCTTATGACACGCAACTCAATAGGGTTAAGATAAATTGTTTTTCAAAATTCGAATCAAAATTTCAAATTTGAATTTCTCAAAAAGCGTATTTTTTAAAAATCTGAAAAAATTCAGTAGAGTTGAAAAGGTTGTCATTAATAAATTGTATAGATAGTATAGTATAGATAATTTATTTGTCTTTGGGGATATTACCCCTTACAAATAGAGTAAGACAGCCTGTACAAAATATCATAACAAAAAATTATTACAATAAAATTACACCTAATTAAATTAAATTAAAAAGTTAATAATACAATTGATACCTTACTTATGATTATATACATATAAAATTGATCAATTAAACATATATGCCTGATATAAATAAAATAAACAAATATAACGACTTTGATTAAAAAATTAAAATTATAAGATATTAATCAACTAAATATTATGATATATTGTTTTTAAAGAATATATTCCTATGAAGAACTTCAGGAATCTTCCAAGAAACTCGGATTACAGATAAATAACAAAAGACCAAATATATGAGATCTTTGCGAAAGGCAGATCACCGTGAGGGGCAAAAGGTAGAAATATGTGGACAAACCTTTGAAGAGGTCGACAAATTTAAATACCTAGGATCTGTGGTTACAAATAAAAATGACATAAAAGAAGAAATAAAGGCGAGATTGGCTTGAGGTAGTAGGTGTTTGTATGCGCTCCAAAGATTGCTCCGTTCCCGAAATATCTCACGGAAGGCCAAGATAAATATATACTGCACAATCGTTAGGCCAACTGTGACATATGGCAGCGAGGCGTGGGTATTGACTTAAGAAAACGAACAAGTCATTAGGATTTGGGAAAGAAAGGCTCTCCGAATGATTTTCGGACCGGTATGTGAGTCAGGGCAGTGGAGACCAAGGAGGAATAGGGAGTTAATAGAACTTTTTGGTGAGCCCGATATAGTTGTATTCATCAAGACGGCAAGGATAAGATGGCTTGGCCATGTAGAGAGAAAGCCGGAAAACCGCATACCAAGAAAACTATTATACAAGAGACCTGGAGGAAAGCGGTTAAGAGGAAGACCCCGTCTGAGGTGGCTGGAGGACGTGGAGGCAGATGGGAGTGAGGAGATGGAGAGCGGAGGCGGCAGAAAGATGCGGTTTTTTTCGGAGGCCAAAGTCCTTCATAGGCTGTAGCGTCAATGGATAGATAGATTGTTTTTTAAAAAGGTACAGCATAAACTAATGTAAATGAACTAAATTTATACTAATTCACAAACAGACTTGTATTCGATTGTTATTATCCTCTTGTTTAGATAAATAGTAATAACAGATAGCTGATTTAGATGTTTACTCATTAATAATAAAAGATCTAATTCTCAGACTATTGATTATATAATAATGTTGCTTTTATTATTAATGGATCACTAAATAAGTTGTATAAAAATTATGATGGGACAGCAATTGGTTCATGCTTAAAATAATTATTGAAAAATTTAAGTTTTGCTTTAGGATGGAAAAAAACCACCAGCTATTAAGCTTCTCAAACTGTAGCCTATTTTATCGAACTAATTTCTTTCCTACACTTGTCAAAAATCTTTGAAACATTGTCTAGTTCTGGATATTGTGATTTGACACATCCATTTTTTTCACATTTCTTAGTATTTTTTATCTCCTACAGAATGCTTGTTTTTTTTTTTCAAAGAATTGTAACATTGTTGTATTTAGTATCTTTCCATATCTACTTAGTATAATCCACAAAAATCCAATGCTTAGGAAAAGAAAAGCTAAAAGTAAAAAATGTTGAGATCAAATGTTTTAAGAGATAAAATTTAGTATTCTATTACTACATGTTTCTTTTTTAGTCCATTTCGTAATTATTTTGTTGTTTTTCATGTGCACCTCTATATCCAGGAATTTGATTCTATTGTTAATAGCTCTTTCCATTATAAATTGGAGTCTACTATTATAATCATTAAATATTTTCATTATTTCTTCACATTGGTTCTTCTTTACAATTAAAAACAAATCATCGATGTATTTTTTAATTACTACAGGCTGATAAGTTATTTTATTCATTTGTGATGATATTAATTTGTTTAAATATATTCCACTCATGTTAACAGATAGTGTCGATCCCATCCCTAGTCCCCACAATTGTTTATAAATATTGTTTTTTATATTTGAAATAATTAAATCTAGTACATTAACTAATTGCCTCTAAAAAATTTTTTTATCTTTAATTGGGGTACTATTTTTTACAAATTCCCAATTATCCTTGATAATCTTTAAACAATCTTCTACAGGGATGTTAGTAAATAATGATTGAGCATCCAGGCTAATCATTTCGTGTTCCTTCTCATCATAAACTATGTTATTTAAATTTTCCTTAATTTTAAATGCATTTTTAACGTCATATTTATTGTTATTGTTTAATCCATTTAATGATGGGTTTATAAATTTTGCCAATTCCTCACTTGGTCCATTTATGCTGTTTATAATCGGTCTCAAGCTGTTTTCTTTTTTGTGCAGTTTTATTAGCCCATATATTCTAGGTATTGTGCAATCAGTGGCTAGTATTTTGTTTTTTGTATATTTATCTATATATCCCATTTTACGTAGTTTTTGTGCATAGTTGTTAATTTTTTCTATAAGTTCTATAATTGGGTTATTTCTCATTATTCTATATGTGTTTAATCCGTAATAACATTAATAATCAGGTAACTTCCATACATGCTAATAATATTGATAACACTAAGTTGACGAACAATCAACCAAATAATGAACATTCAAATAACATACTTAAACAATTGTTGGTGACACTACAGAGTTAAATTTTATATAGGCTAAGGTAATAAAATATTAAATAGCTTTTTTTGTTTTGTACCATTTTTGGTCTGGTACATTAATGTATACATATATATTTATAAAAATATTTTATGTAACATGTAAAATGCGCGCATGCGCTAAGTCGGGTGGGGGAATGCGTGCGCAGGTGTGGTGTGCGTGCGCCGAAGCGAGAAAGAGTGTGTGTGCGCCGGAGTGAAGTAAAGTGCGCAAGGGCCTTTTTAAACTGTTGGCCGAAAAGGGTGACCAGACCAAGACAATCCGATTTTTTATACGAATCCCACAGGGGGATAAGGATAGCCTGGAAGATTCTAGTCACCTGCACCAATCCCACAGGGGGATGAATAGATCATCACAAGCTAAGACAATTAAGTTTTATTTTTTATGTATAGAGGTTGTTTTAATTTGAATTAATTTGAATTGAATGTCTTACAATAAAAGTAAAGTGGAAATATGATTTACAATATTTACTGTTTTTTTTATTTACGTATACATACTAGAAACTAACACATATGTATAATAACATTAGTCAATCTCCGGACCGGATGGATATTCAGTAAGAAAATATTGTAAAGAAAGTATGTTTAACAATTCAAATTAATTATTCATTAACAAGAAATTATACTAAATGATTTTATACTATACTATACCATAAAATTCGAAATTGATTGTTCTATTTTGAATTTTAAAGAAGACTAGTAAACACGGAGATGAAATTAATTTAATTTTAGATTTGTTCGTTTGTAATCAATAATTTAAATTCGATATAAAATTAAAATTTTGGTAATTTTAAATGTTTAAAATAAAAACTGTGTTGTTTTATGAGATAACGGTTAGTGAGACTAATACTATAGTGGAGTTACAAAGTATTATTTGTTCTCCTTTTGTTTATATTAATGGTTATTTGTCGAATTGAAAACAGATATTTTATACTAAGATGAATAATTATTTAATGTAATTAATTCTATTATTTAATCAATTTAATCGATAAAATAATATCTTATGGTAAATGAATAATTTTTAGAAGAAAAATAATTATTTATTTAATAATGATTTACGTATAAATGCTGAAACATTTATTGGTGTATTAATAAATTACGATTAATATTTATAAATTAAGGTTCTAATAAATTAAGAGGAAGATATTATTTTATTTGATATTCAAAGGAGAATTTATTAACAATTAATACATAATTTTTTTATGGTTCTGGTATCTCCTTTGATTATACTGAATTTTCTTTGTAAATAAAATTTTATTGTAGATATTTTATGTAAATAATTTTATTTTCTCTTAGGTTTAAATAATAAGAAGGAGTTGAAGGTAACTTTTGTAATTTATAATTTAATTTTAGGATATATGATTTATAGTTAAAGATTATTATTTGTTTCTCTATTGAAATTTATTTTAATTCTAACTGAAAATTACTTTAATTTTAATTTGTAAATTGCTTTGAAGTCAACTTTTTATTTTGATTATATTTTTTTTAGATGATATTCTTTTAAATTTGATTAAGTGTCTTAAATAGTATTTTTATTTAATTCATTAATAATTAATATCATTCAAAGAGGTTATTGAATTATTGATTTTTAACTTAAGGATTATTGAAAGCTTAAAGAAAATATTCTTTATTTGATTAATTAATTAATCATAAGACCATTAATAAATATTAATGAATATTTTATGTTTTATTATGTTTTATGTTATTATGTTTTAAATAAAATAAATTGAGGAGGGTGAGAAAAAAAAAAAAAAAAAAAAAAAAAAAAAATATATTACTCTTATATAGTAAATCGAAATATTAATAAAATTAAAAAAAAAATAAATTAAAATCGAGCGTAGTCCTCGGCTCAAAAGGTAGAGGCTAAATATCGGTGATGTAAATTGGATGAGGCCAACAATAGAGGGGTAGGTGCGGGAATAATATTAAAAATCGGTGTAACCGCTCTGACCCACCCCCTTAACCCTAATTTATGACTTGGGTTATCATACCTCGAAAGCATACAAATCGAACGAGAGCGGAGTGTTAGGCAGTATAAAAATTGCCAATTAGATCGAAAGAGGATGAAGGACTACTTGAATCTTAATAATAAAAAAAAAAAAAAAAAAAAAGGAGCGTAGCCGAAGCTAATTATCGGTGATGGAAATTGGATGAGGCCAAAAATAGGGGGTAGGTGCAGGACCCTCCCACCACCCACCGTCCTCCGCCCCTCGGCAAGACAGCAATTTCGTACCTCGAAAGCATACAAATTGAACGGGAACGGAGTCTTAGCAGTATAAAAATTTCTAATTAAATCGAAATAGTAAAAAAGAGTAATTAAATCGAAATATTAATAAAATAAAAAAAAAAAAAAAAAAAGTTAAAATCGAGCGTAGTCCTCGGCTCAAAAGGTAGAGGCTAAATATCGGTGATGTAAATTGGATGAGGCCAAAAATAGAGGGGTAGGTGCGGGAATAATATTAAAAATCGGTGTAACCGCTCTGACCCACCCCCTTAACCCTAATTTATGACTTGGGTTATCATACCTCGAAAGCATACAAATCGAACGAGAGCGGAGTGTTAGGCAGTATAAAAATTGCCAATTAGATCGAAAGAGGATGAAGGACTACTTGAATCTTAATAATAAATTATTGATGATTATTATATTGATAGATTATTGATATAAATATTCAATATTGATTATTTCATTGGTTTTTAGATTGTTTATTTAATTTTAAATTTTCGTTAACAATACTTAAAACTTTATTTTTTTATAAAGTAAATAATTGTAAAGTGTCATCACCATGGCCACTCCAGAATTAAAAATTAAGGGTATCCGCGCATCCCTTAAACTTTTGCGTAAGGATTTAGCACAGATATATAACGTAGGTATGTCAGCAGGCATGGATACTACATTTAAGGCTATGTATCCAACCGCGGACTCACTTAAATCTAATTACATGAGTAAGTTTGAGGAGGGTCAAACCCTAGCGATAACGAGCGACAAAGAGGCATTGTTTCCTACTGATGAAGACATTAAGGATAGAGGGGAGATAAACGCTATTTTTTATAAAATCGTTGAACTTCAGCAGGCCAAACAAGCTCAAGAGAATGATAATTCACAACTTTTGAGAAATTCTAATACATGTTCGTTTGGCCATTCTACTCACCGAAGGCTAGCCCGTATAGACTTGCCCAAATTTAATGGTAAAATACAGGATTGGCCCAAATTCAAACAATTGTTTTTAAGTATGATACACACAAATGTTGAGGTCCCAACGATAGAGAAGTTTCATTACTTAAATACATCCGTCCAAGGGGAAGCATTGGCCCTTATAGCACCTTTTAGCTTAGATGAGCCTAATTACCAGAAGGCGTGGGATGCACTAACAGAAAGATACGACAATAAACGATTACTTGCATCATCATACATAGATCAAATTTTAGAATTTTCTCCTCATAAGGGAAGTCCTACACTTCAATCCTTACAGTCATTTATCAGAGCAGTGGCAGAAAACATAGCGGCTTTCCGGTCAATCAATATACCGGATGAAGCAGATTTTTTATGGTTAACCCTAGCGCTCAAGAAACTTGATCAAGAGACAAGACATGACTTCGAAGTGGAAGTGGTAACAACAGAATGGCCCACTTTCAAACAGTTAGTCGACTTTGTTCAAGGGAGAAGTCGGGTAATGCAGCTTTCAGCTCCCAAAATCAGTTATTCTCATAAACCAAAGCCCAAGGCGAACATTCTTGCAACCACTTCTATAATCTCACATGCAGCAAAACCACAAATTTGTTCATGTAAACAAGTTCACTCTTTAGTGAAATGCCCGATATTTCGAAATAAGACTCCGAATCAACGGATGGCACTTTTGAAGGAAAAGAATGCTTGTTTCAATTGTCTAAGATCAGGTCATCGGGCATCTGTTTGTCTTGCCCCAGGTCGCTGCCAGATTTGCAAAAATAAGCATCATACCTGGTTACACCTCAAGAAGGAATCAAACTTGAAGCCAACCGTTTCTACCCCAGCTCATGCAGTTCTTCTGCAGCAGATCAACGGGATCCTGATCCGAACAACTCTTCCCTAGTTGGTAGTGTTACCGGACCTACACAAGTACTCTTAGGTACCGCTATCGGACTTGTTTACAACTCTGATAATATTCTTCAACCTGTCCGTTGTTTGGTCGACTGTGGATCTCAATTTTCACTAATGACATCCAAATGTGCTAAACGATTAGGACTTACCTGGCAAGCAACCACTCACACACCTCTTGGAGCAGGAGGTGTTCCAGTACCTAAAGTCAAAGGAAAGTAAAAATGCCGCCTCTATTCCAGAATTAACCAGGATCAATATTTGGATGTAGAACCTCTAATTGTTGGCCATTTAACTGGTGATCTACCAACTACTCAACTTCAACCGATCCATGGATCTACCGTACAAACATTTGCTGACCCCTTGTTTTGGAAACCTCGAGAGATCGACATGCTCCTTGGTAGCGATTGTTTTATGCAAATCATCACTGGCAGTCCGGTCACTTTGGATAATAACTTCAGAGCCCTTCCAACTTTCTTTGGACTTGTTGTCATGGGAGGTGCTAATTTAGACTCAATCTCGACTTTGCGCTGTCATTGCCTCCTAGAATCTCCTATCAGTGAAGAGCTGCTGTCTAAATTCTGGTCGATCGAAGAAGTGGAGGTTTCACGGGATTACAACAAAACCGATCCTTGTGAAGAACACTTTTTGAAAACTCATTATCGAGATGCAACCGGAAGATATATTGTATCCCTACCATTTAAAGAAATGCCTGAAGAAACACCAGAGTCTGAAATACTTGCTCTTTCTCGTTTGAGAGGAATCGAGAATAGGTTCAAGCGTAACGATACTTTGCAGAGTAAGTATGCAGAATTTATGAAGGAATATGAGGAATTAGGTCATATGACTAGAACTACTTCGCCTTCAGCCTACGTAATCCCACATCATCCTGTGTTTCGTCCAGATGACCCACATGCAAAAATTCGTGTCGTATTCGACGCTTCAGCTGCGACGGCAAAAGGATCCCTTAATAGCAAGCTCTATGTTGGTCCAAAACTCCAAAGGGATATAGCAGACATAATTTTAAATTTTAGACGATACAAGATAGCCGTAACTGCTGATTTGATTAAGATGTATAGACAGGTTCTTGTAGTTCCTGAGCATAGACGTTTCCAACACATTCTGTGGCGATCGACAACTGGAGAAGCTATACAAAAATTTGAACTGAATACCGTTACTTATGGTACAGCATCAGCTCCATTTCAAGCAAATCGTGTTGTGAAACAATTATGTATTGATGAAGGCGATGCCTTTTCCCTAGCAGCTGATGTCTTAAACAATTATATTTACGTAGATGATGTAGTTGCAGGCGCTGATTCCTTTGATGAAGCAGTGAATCTGGTGGAGCAATTGATTGGGCTTCTGAGTAAAGGCCAGTTTTCTATACACAAATGGAATAGCAACTGCTCCGAATTGATACATAAACTTGACCCTAAATCAACTAGAAGAAGCGTTGAATTGTCGCCTGGGACTGATTCTTGTGTAACAAAAATTTTGGGAATGTCGTGGGATCCAATCAATGATTGCTTCTCTTATTCTGTTAAATCTATTTCCATGACTGTTACAAAACGATCGATCTTATCCACTGTTGCACGTCTTTATGATCCAATGGGATTCCTTGCACCAGTCATATTTAAGGCAAAATCCTTTCTTCAGCAACTCTGGAAATTGAAAGTGGCTTGGGATGATTCCGTCGAAGACAAAATTCAGCAGGAGTGGTTAGAGTTTGCCACTCATCTCACCTGTTTGCAGTTTATACAGATTCCGAGGTTCATTCTACTTGACCAAATGAAGGTGAAACAGCTGATCGGATTCTGCGATGCATCCCAAAAGGGATTTGCAGCTGCTATCTACTTACGTGTTGTAACAGAGGATGGAGAAGTAAAGGTGACGCTCCTGAAGTCTAAAACCAAACTGGCTCCAATTAAGGTTATTTCAACACCTAGGTTAGAGTTGTGCGGTGCTCAGCTACTTGTTAAGCTAATGCGGTCAGTTCAAAACTTTTCCCAAAGTCTAGCGATAGTAGAGAGGACCTTCTTAACAGATTCAACCATTGTATTGGCATGGCTCAGAATAACACCGCAATCTTTACAAACATTCGTGGCGAACCGAGTCTCATACATTACAACCCATACGCTTGAGAATGAATGGCTTCATGTGCCATCTGAAGAAAATCCCGCAGACTTAGCGTCTCGGGGAATAGCGCCTGAATTACTCAAGGATGAGGCACTATGGTGGGCGGGGCCACACTGGTTGCATACAGAACCACTCATGTTTCCTGAGCAGCCTTAAATTTACAAGGATCAAGCACCTGAAGTAAAGCTTGGATCCATATTTACAGTCCACAATAAGCTACCACATATCTGCACTAACACCTTTGATGAAGATGACCGACCGATGATAATTGAATGGATGAAAAGTCATTCATCATATAATAAGGTTGTACCACTCCCTTATCTCAACGACCCAGATTCCTGATAATGCTCCCACTGTAAAATCGTGTGATTTTAGGTGGGCGGGATGTTGGTGACACTACAGAGTTAAATTTTATATAGGCTAAGGTAATAAAATATTAAATAGCTTTTTTTGTTTTGTACCATTTTTGGTCTGGTACATTAATGTATACATATATATTTATAAAAATATTTTATGTAACATGTAAAATGCGCGCATGCGCTAAGTTGGGTGGGGGGAATGCGTGCGCAGGTGTGGTGTGCGTGCGCCGAAGCGAGAAAGAGTGTGTGTGCGCCGGAGTGAAGTAAAGTGCGCAAGGGCCTTTTTAAACTGTTGGCCGAAAAGGGTGACCAGACCAAGACAATCCGATTTTTTATACGAATCCCACAGGGGGATAAGGATAGCCTGGAAGATTCTAGTCACCTGCACCAATCCCACAGGGGGATGAATAGATCATCACAAGCTAAGACAATTAAGTTTTATTTTTTATGTATAGAGGTTGTTTTAATTTGAATTAATTTGAATTGAATGTCTTACAATAAAAGTAAAGTGGAAATATGATTTACAATATTTACTGTTTTTTTATTTACGTATACATACTAGAAACTAACACATATGTATAATTAACAACAATATAACAATCTACATAAAATAAATAATAGAGTAGAAAACAAAACCAACCTTGTAATTCCGCGGAGGACCTGGGTTCGATTCCCGGCCGTGGTCGAATCTTTTATCTTCTAATAAAATAATTTAAAAATTATTAAACCAAAGACCATAAATAAATAACATCATTAAAAATTTTAATATTTTTTTTAAAAATTAGATAGTATTATATCTATTTACACAACAAAATATTAAAGTGGGATGAAAATTTCTTCATTACTAAAAAAATTTAAAGCGAGTGATAAATTTCCATAAATCTAACATTTTATGATTAAAAATATCTGTAGATGTTTTCCGACTTTGACTAGGAGAATGACATTGGTGTCATTAAAAAGAGCATTCCATGCCGTTTCATATCATTTACAACAATGTATAGGTACAGGCAGTATGACCTATTTTTTAAAATTAAAAAAAAAAAACCTTTTTGAGAAATTTGAAATTAAAATTTTCAACTTGGTTTTAAGAAAATGTATTTAGTACCAACCTATACATTTTCGTATACGCTGTTAAACAACACCAATCTCATAGTCCTATTCAAATTTCGAAAACATCTACAATCAATCAATCACAGGCACTACAACCCGCTACGGGTCTTCGCCGCGTCAAGTCGTCGCCTTTATTCTTCTCTATCTTGAGCCAGAGTCTGCCAAGCTCAGGTGTTCAGGCGCTTCAGCGCGTCGGCTCGACCTCATCTACCCATCTAAGTCTTGGCCGTCCTCCCTTTCTTCTTCCATCCACATATCCGAATAGTAGTCTCTTGATTGGGGAGTCACTGTCCATTCTTGCAACATGCCCAGCCCATCGTAATCTTGAGAGCCTTATAAAGTGCACCACATCCGGTTCCCGGTAAATTTGGTACTCATCCTGTACTGGGTGCCATATTTTATAGGACCAAACATTCTTCTCAGGATTTTTCTCTCAAAAACCTGCAGGCTGATGGCGTCTGCACATGTTAAGGGCCATGTTTCTGATGTGTATGACAGCACAGGTCTGATCAGCGATTCATACAGAGCAATCTTGGTGTTCCTTGCCAGTAAATGACTCCTTAATATTTTAGCCTGACCAAAATAACACCTGTTCGCAGTCGTTATCCGTCTCTGCACCTCTTGGCTAGGCACATTGTCCTTGCTAACTAGGGACCCTAGATACACAAAACTGGGAACGCTTTCAAACGTGTATCCCCCAAAGGTGACAGTATGTGGTGGTGGTCTCAGAGGGTTGGCAACCATATATTTAGTTTTAACTTGGTTAATTTGGAGCCCCATGTTCTGTCCTGCTGCCACTATTGCTAAGAAGGCCTGTTCCAAGTCCCTCTGTGATCTTGCTATAATGTCAACATCATCTGCATATGCTAAAATCTGTACAGATTTAGTGAGGATCGTACCAGTTCTTTGCACTTCAGAGTCCCTTATCACCTTTTCTAGTGCAAGTTTGAATAGGAGGCATGATAGGCCATCACCTTGTCTCAGGCCCCTGGTGGTCGTAAATGTCTCTGACAGGTCTCCCTATACTCTCATCTGACACATCGATCCTGCCATCAGCAGCTCCGTCAAATGGATCAGTTCAAGTGGGGTATTCATTGTTTCCATGGCCTGGTACAGCTTCTCTCTCACGACGCTATCATACGCACCACTAAAATCGATAAATAGCTGATGAGTCGTGATGTTAAATTCTCGCGTCCTCTCAAGTAGGGTCCTCAAAGGAAAGATTTGATCAGTGGTAGATCTCCCTCTCATAAAACCGCATTGGTACACTCCTATCTCTCTTTCTGGAAGTAGCCTCTGATAAATGATGTTAGACAGGACCTTGTACGAGCTGTTCAGAAGCGTTATGCCACGATAATTGCTACAGATGGTCTGATCTCCTTTTTTATGGAGAGGGATTATGACGCCTGTATACCATTCTTCGGGCATAGTCTTGGTAATCCAAATGCTATGCAAAAGGTCACGGATGGCCTTGACCAGTTCGTTCCCACCAGCCTTTAGAAGTTCAGCAGCTATGTTGTCGCTTCCTGTGGCTCTATTGTTTTTCAATTTTTAGATAGAGTCAATGATTTCCTCTTCATCTGGTGGCTCGGCCAACTCGTAGCTGTCGCTCATAGCAGGAGCTATCCCTACCCTAGTGGAATCCCGGGGTGCTCCCAGAATACTTCCAAAATGCTTGACCCATCTGTCTAGGATGGTTTCCTTGCAAGTGATTAATGATCCATCCTCGCCTCGGCAAGCATTAGATCTATCTGGACTTCTGTAGAAGGCTTTTGCATCCGCTTGTCTTTTTAATTCTTCCACTGCTTTAATTTTTCCCCCAAAAAACGTCTACAAACATTTTTAATCATAAAGTGCTAGATTTATGGAATATTATCACCAGTTTTCAATTTCTTTAGTAATCAAGAAATTTTCGACCCGCATTTAAATTTTCAAAAGATTCCCTTTTTGAGAAGATTGAAATTAAACTTTTACATTTAGTTTTAAGAAAATTTCTTTAGAACAACCTATACATTGTATATAATATGAAATGGCATGGAATTTGATGTTAAAAGACACCAATCTCATAGTCCTAGTCAAATTTGGAAAACATCTACTGCTATTTTTAATCATTATTTTTTCTGTTTCTGGACCTATTTTTTAGGGCTTTAGAGGCCAATATTCAAAAACGGGTAGACATACCTCAGTAATATTGCACAATTGTTCTAGTAGATACAAGTACTACGCATATACCAAATTTCAAGAAAATCTGAGATGGTGAGGTTCAATATGATATATTTTTGTGTTGATTTGACGTGGAATGGCCATGCTGCAAGAGGGCAATTTGAAAAAAAGTCCATGCTTTGCTTTTTTGGAATTTAGAAGGTGTTATTCATCACGAATTTGTTCCTGAAATTTGCCAAAGCAGAAGTAGGCGTGGCTTCGCTTTGAGGTAAACTTCTTATGTTGACCAGTTATACGAAGGGGGGTCTCAGAGCATGTATACTTGAAAAGACTGACATAGAAAAGACATTATCTCTACTCTGCTCTAACATAGGCAGTACCTTCCTCTAGGCCCAGACAAGACTATCCCATGCCTCCGACTGTCTCAGGACTTCCGTCCCTCTCTTCGTCTAGTCCTGCATCTTCTAGGGTTCCCCTCTCTATCAGGGTCTAGGTTCAGCGACGTGCTTACGGAGTAATTGTAAACATGATATTATTTTTAAGCAAAGTTGGAAAATTAAGAGAAACTAAGAAAAAAAGAGTGGTGGGAGAGGGAGAGAGAAGGGGGAAGAGTGAAGAGACGGGAGTGAGAGAGAGATGGAGGGAAGATGGAGTGATAAAAAATCATATCATATTATTTATTTTTAATTGAAATATAATAAATTAAATTTTAACATAAAAATTATCGGTTATAGGTCCAAACGATAGCTGCCATACAAGTGAGGAGCCTCAACAATTTCCTCACTGTGATTATAAATCAGTGATATCTGGAAATATGAAACAACATATAATGGCCCTTCATACAAGTGAGAAGCCTCATCAATGTCCTCACTGTGATTATAAATCTGTGAAATCTGGAAGTATGAAACAACATATAATGGCCCAACATACAGGCGAGAAGCCTCATCAATGTCCTCACTGTGATTATAAATCTGTGCAATCTGGGAATATGAAACAACATATAATGGCCCAACATACAGGTGAGAAGCCTCATCAATGTCCTCACTGTGATTATAAATCAGTGACATCTGAAAATATGAAACGACATATAATGGCCCTCCATAAAAGTGAGAAGCCTCATCAATGTCCTCACTGTGATTATAAATCTGTGCAATCAGGGCATATGAAACGACATATAATGGCCAAACATACAGGTGAGAAGCCTCATCAATGTCCTCACTGTGATTATAAATCAGTAGCTTCTAATTGTATGAAACAACATATAATGGCCCTCCATACAGGTGAGAAGCCTCATCAATGTCCTCACTGTGATTATAAATCAGTGATATCTGAAAGTGTGAAACAACATATAATGGTACACCATACAGGTGAGAAGCCTCATCAATGTCCTCACTGTGATTATAAATCAGTGAAATTTGGAAATATGAAACAACATATAATGGCCCAACATACAGGCGAGAAGCCTCATCAATGTCCTCACTGTGATTATAAATCTGTGCAATCAGGGCATATGAAACGACATATAATGGCCAAACATACAGGTGAGAAGCCTCATCAATGTCCTCACTGTGATTATAAATCAGTAGCTTCTAATTGTATGAAACAACATATAATGGCCCTCCATACACGTGAGAAGCCTCATCAATGTCCTCACTGTGATTATAAATCAGTGATATCTGGAAGTGTGAAACAACATATAATGGTACACCATACAGGTGAGAAGCCTCATCAATGTCCTCACTGTGATTATAAATCAGTGAAATCTTGGCATATGAAACAACATATAATGGCCCAACATACAGGCGAGAAGCCTCATCAATGTCCTCACTGTGATTATAATGCAAGACAATCTGGGCATATGAAACAACATATGATGGCCCAACATACAGGTGAGAAGCCTCATCAATGTCCTCACTGTGATTATAAATCTGTGCAATCTGGGAATATGAAACAACATATAATGGCCCAACATACAGGCGAGAAGCCTCATCAATGTCCTCACTGTGATTATAAATCTGTGCAATCTGGGAATATGAAACAACATATAATGGCCCAACATACAGGTGAGAAGTCTCATCAATGTCCTCACTGTGATTATAAATCAGTAGCTTCTAATTGTATGAAACGACATATAATGGCCAAACACAGGTGAGAAGCCTCATCAATGTCCTCACTGTGATTATAAATCAGTAGCTTCTAATTGTATGAAACAACATATAATGGCCCTCCATACACGTGAGAAGCCTCATCAATGTCCTCACTGTGATTATAAATCAGTGATATCTGGAGGTGTGAAACAACATATAATGGTACACCATACAGGTGAGAAGCCTCATCAATGTCCTCACTGTGATTATAAATCAGTGAAATCTGGAAATATGAAACAACATATAATGGCCAAACATACAGGCGAGAAGCCTCATCAATGTCCTCACTGTGATTATAAATCTGTGCAATCAGGGCATATGAAACGACATATAATGGCCAAACATACAGGTGAGAAGCCTCATCAATGTCCTCACTGTGATTATAAATCAGTAGCTTCTAATTGTATGAAACAACATATAATGGCCCTCCATACACGTGAGAAGCCTCATCAATGTCCTCACTGTGATTATAAATCAGTGATATCTGGAAGTGTGAAACAACATATAATGGCACACCATACAGGTGAGAAGCCTCATCAATGTCCTCACTGTGATTATAATGCAAGACAATCTGGGCATATGAAACAACATATAATGGCCCAACATACAGACGAGAAGCCTCAGCAATGTCCTCACTGTGATTATAATGCAAGACAATCTGGGAATATGGAACAACATATGATGGCCCAACATACAGGTGAGAAGCCTCATCAATGTCCTCACTGTAATTATAAATCATTAAAGTCTGTAAGTTTGAAACAACATATAATGGCCAACCATACAGGTGAGAAGCCTCATCAATAATTTATATAGTATTTAGGTTATGTACAGTCTACAGAGCCGTCGGAAGTATTTATTTATATTTAATATGCATAAGTATATAGTATTTATGTACAAATAATTATTGTAAATGAAATAAAAATAAGTAGGTAGAAGAGACAGAAAAAGTTAAGTGATAAATGATAGTGGAGTGCCGACGGACCTGGAGGGGGTCGGCAAGTCAAGACATGAGGAGTTGAGCCAGTATTGTTTGGCCCAGAGCACATGGGGCAGTAAGTTTCCCCGATTTTAGACCGTTATACCGGATGACAGGGAATGGAAAGTCCTATTATATTCACTGGAGACACGACCGGTGAATTGCTGGAAGATCACTAGACGCGTTTCCATTAGAAGTGGCAACGGCAGAGGAGACAAGCTGCCGGCCAATATTTCCATTCGATAACTCGAACAAGTAACTCGTAGACTCCTTTTCTTTTCTTTTATTTAAAAAAAAACTAGATAGACTGGAAAGAAGGCAATATGCCCCAGAATGGGAGTATTTATCAACTGAATTTTTTTTTTAGATGATAATTTATGTTTCCATTTAATATATATATTTGAGAAGGTTATAGGTTTTTTTTTTTTTTTTTATTGTACATAGAGATAAATATTTTAATAAGAACAGTATTTTTTTATTAACCAGTGTGAAAAGTTAATATTTTTATATTTTTTCATTATTTAATTGTATACATATAATCTTTTATAAGTTGATCTTTTTAAGCAGGTTTTGATTTAATTTTATGTATATAAGGTTGATTAGGGTATTTTATTTTTTTTTTATGTACTGTTGTATAAAATAAAGAATAATGTTCAAGAAATTTAAAGTTAAATTGTGAATCCTAGCTCCTTTTATGGTAGAAGTATAAGGTGAGTGAGTACTTGTAACTTACAAGTAGTCGACTCAAATTATGTGTTGAAACTTTGCATTTGATTTACCAAATATATTTCGTTGGGAAGTATCTCGTTACATTTCGTCGAGTTTTGTGTTTTATAAAATTTTATTATTAGATTTTTCAGGTAAGCCATTATTAATTTTACCTCTAAGGGTGTGAGTAGTTCTATATTTTCATTATGATATTGTTAACCATTGCAATTGAAATAGAAAATTAAATAATTCGACTTTAAGTCCTATGCAACACTTCATGTTTCTTTATTTTGCATTTCTAATCAAGTAATTTGATGTATATATTTTCTAAAAAACATTTGTAAATATGCGATATTTAAATTTAATATTACTGGAATTATTATTCCGAGCTTATAAATTGGTTTTTCCTTGGTAGTTAGCAGTTTTTTTGCAATTTATTTGTGTCGAAGCTAACTAATGTTTTTTCTCATTAATCTCACTCACACCATTGAAAGTCCACTATCTAATGTTTTGCATTTAATTTTTGTTTAAGTACAGCATCTTTTGTGGTCCTTCTGTGCTTAATCAAATGACTGAAGAAGAGAAGTATTCATGTAATTTTTTTTTTGTTTCTCACCTATTTTAATATTACATCATTTTTGTTTTCTTCATTTTTTCTTTACGATTTCCGTATATATTTTAAACAGTTAATTGTTTCTAACTCTGACAGTAAAGTTAGTGAAGAGAAATATATTAGTTTGATTATTGTATAAACTCTTGAACCAGCTTTCAAGGCTACTGTGCTGTGTTTCAATGTACGCCCGATCATAGTTATTATTAGTTATTGTTCTTGTGTTGGAAACATAAACCTTATTTTACCCATACCCTGTTACATATACAATGTACTATGTTTAATACGAAAATACTTAAGATAAATTATCGGTTAATATGAAATAATAAAAGGTACAGTCAAGCTATTTTGTTCCTTTTTTTAAACTAGTATATTACTTAATACTTTTTTTTTTTTTTTTTATCCAGTTAATGGAACATAACTTTTTTGTGTATGTTTTAAAGTACACCAGTCTCACAGAGATTCTCGTTTTTATTAACTCAGCTATTAAGTCATTTGTTTACTTTGGTAGAAATTATATAAATAACGTTTGTAATAAATTTTTCTTTGAAAGCTAAACCTCCTCTTACCTGCTCCAAATGGAGCAGTACATGGCACTACTTGGATAGGGGCCTGCTGTTTGTGTTCTACCGGTAACACTGACCCAGTCTGTGTTCTTAAGTCAGCGTGTGCTAACTAATAGTAAATTGTTTTTTTAAAAATCTTCTAAAAAAACTTACATTTATTAAAGACATGTTATCTATAACATTTTTATATATCTACAGGTGGGCTGGTTCACGTTAAAGAAGAATCTGAGATGCAAGTTGCAGATGAAGGTGAGAGAATGTATTTTATCCGCTATTCTATTTTGTTTGTTTTTATTTGAGACTATTTGTTAATGAAAGCCTTCCTGCTACCTCCATCAGTATGAAGAAGTATTGATATTTTATTTTGTAATTTTTCTTTCTTTACTTTATTATATTATTTTATATTTGTATTTATTGTTAAATATCATTCATCACTTTAGCTTAGAATCACATTTGAAATTAATGCTATAACAGAAATTTTTGCTTGTAATGTAACAATAATTTGATTTTGCTTGTAATGTAACAATAATTTGATTTTGCTTCAGCTCACACAATTGATATTAAAGAAGAGGAGATGGAGCATATTTATTATGGTGAGAAAAACGTGCGATAAACATTAAACCTGTTCTATTTGCTATTATTATACATTATTGATATATCTGCAGGTGGGCTGGTTCACGTTAAAGAAGAATCTGAGATGCAAGTTGCAGATGAAGGTGAGAGAATGTATTTTATCCGCTATTCTATTTTGTTTGTTTTTATTTAAGCCTATTTGTTAAGGAAAGCCTTCCTGCTACCTCAATCAGTATGAAGAAGTACCATAAAACGAGGTGACTTTGTGACTAATGGGGTGACATTGTGACAAGCCTTTTTTCCTACAGTTTTTGATTTTCCCTCCTTAAAAAGAATCAGGTTAGGCAATTCAGTTTACTTGTTCATTGGTCAGTAATGTGCTGCAACCTACTGGCCACATATGGACCTCTATAACTTCTTTCATTCCATTTACGATGGTGCTTTATTTCAAAGTTTCAACTGAATGAAAACAATCAAACATATATGAAATAAAGCACCATGGTAAATGGAATGAAAGAAGTTATAGAGGTCCATATGTGGCCAGTAGGTTGCAGCATATTACTGACCAATGAACAAGCGACGGTGCTGCTTCTGCGACGGCGCTGCAGGAACTAGAGAAACGGGGATAAAAGCGGGGCCATTACCTGGGATTCATAGGGTTTTTTGGCGTTTTTAATTTATTTTTCCATAATTAAAACCCGATTGAGCAAAAAATCATTTGAAAAATATGTAATAGGTATTGCTCGGTCCCTCAGTGTTCAATTAGAAAATCAAAAGACGTGCCATTCCCTTATATTTCCAAAAAATAAAAAGCTTCTTAAAGAGTGGATTGTAAAATTAAGAATAGATGAGCCTGTTTCGAAACATATGACGATATGTAGTCTTTATTTTAAAGAAAGAGACTATATTTATCCAGGTAAATATTAGTATTTGACATTTTATTATTCCAAAATGCTAGTTTTATGCAAATAACATTGAGACCATAGTGTCATAGATTTGTTTTTCTTTTTTAATTTTCCCCATTTTTCTATTACATCCGTTGTGCTTAATTGTTCCATGTTTTCAATGCGAAGCCTGAAAGTTTTGACTAATAAATAAATAATATGACAAAGAATCTAAGCTGTCATAACAATGATTGTGTGAATAGGTAATTAATGTTATTACTAACCGAAAAACGTCGAGTAAAGTTACAATGATGTGTTTGCATTTACCAGAACTACCAGCTTTACACGTACAATGACAAGAAAATTGCTTATTATTATTAATAAATTTGATTTCCGCTTTTATTTGATGGGGCAGTCCTTTAAGATTGCTAGTTTAAAGGCACGAGGCTTTTAAAATAACTGTTTTTTTAATTTTTAGATATTTCACATGTAAATATGTGGTTTGCATCAAGAATAGCCTGCCCTTCAATTAATGGTCTTTCAAAATTACCAATTATCTCTATCACATCAACTATGTCTAACACCGTTCTTTCCGACATTTTGCAAAACTACTAGCGCACCCTATATTCGATTGCGCCCGCTTATATGTGGCCAGTAGGTTGCAGCACATTACTGACCAACTGACAAGTACACTGAATTGCCTAACCTGATTCTTTTTAAGGAGGGAAATTCAAAAACTGTAGAAAAATAGCCTTGTCACAAAGTCACCTCGTTTTACGGTATTGATATTTTATTTTGTAATTTTTCTTTCTTTACTTTATTATTTTATTTTATATTTGTATTTATTGTTAAATATCATTCATCACTTTAGCTTAGAATTATATTTGAAATTAATGCTATAACAGAAATTTTTTGCTTGAAATGTAACAATCGTTTGATTTTGCTTCAGCTCACACAATTAATATTAAAAGAGAGGAGATGGAGCAGATTTATTATGGTGAGAAAAACGTGCAATAAATATTAAACCTGTTCTATTTGCTATTATTATACATTATTTATATATCTGTAGGTGGGCTGGTTCACGTAAAAGAAGAAAGTGAGATGCAAGACGATGGTGAGAACATTTATTTATATGCTATTATATTTTTTTTTTGTTTTTATCTGATCCTACATTTTCATTTGTTGCTTTATATCCATAAATAATTTTCAACAATTCGGAATAAATTAGTGCATTTTTTCCATAGCCAGGTTAAAACAATACCTGCGTGGATTTGCTAAAAAATATTTTTGGCCCTATAATGAAATATTTCAGGTTTTAAATAGCTCCCTCTTTTATTTTTTAAAACAAACGGTGAGGTCGGGTTTTTCTTATTTTTTATTGCGATCTGAAATGAGGACAAAAAGCTGCAAACATATAGCTATATTTATTAAAATAATTTGGTTTATTTCGGAGCGGCATTAAAGCTGGAAGGGAAGAAGCTCTCTATTAGCTATAGAAATCGGGAAGACAAAAAATAGGGGGGGGGGAGGTGCGGGTAATTTAAATGTGAAATGACGGTAAAGGTACTGAAGAGCGGCTGATGGGAGTGGCTGTTTTGAGAGGTTTTGTGACCGTCATGTTATCGAACTGCCATCACCTTTATTTCAGTTAAAAAGTGCCTTGATTGGCTTTAATAGATTCTAGCTTGTGACTCGCCTTCAGAGATAATTAAACCCCCAAAAGGGTCCTTATCAGTGGAGATCGGGCCTTACTTTGAAGGGCGACTTAGTGAACGGCGCATAAGCTGCACTTCAGTACTTGTACCGAAATTAATGCTTTGATGAAAATTAATATTGGCAAATGAAATAATCTTTTGATGTGGTTTTCCTTCCTATAATCGTTAAAAAGGAAGAGGAGAGGGAGCAGATTCATGAAAGTGAGAAAAATGTAAAATTGATATGAAACCTGATCAAATTGTTGTTGACCTTTTCAAACCTTTTCCATGATTTGTCCCTTGTATGGACGATATTGTGTACTATTTTCATATAATATACAGCTATATAACAGCTGGAGAATGGTCTGACTCAGTGTCATGGCAGTGTACTATTATGCTCGAGTTCTCATGTCCTAATCTGGGCTACCGCAAGATATTTCTCTAAAAGTGGGGGGGGGGGAGGCATTGTGGGCATAAAGAGCCTGTATCAGGAGACAGACATTTGTATTCAGGTGTGATTTTGGTGATTCGTCATTGTGAGCAAAATATAAATTTGTCATTTATTTCATGTTCACAAACCCTAAATGGTGATTCTTCCACCCCTCGATAAAAATATTAGACGACTATTAATTATCTTTCAATTATTCAGAAACTATTTGTTAATGGCATCTTGTTTGATTGTAGTTATAGATATTAGAGTTAAGAGAAGTTCTTTCTGGGTTGCTAAGTAACTTTTGATTCAGTTTACATTTTTTTTTTTTTTAAATACTTATATTTGTTACAAACGTGTCATCTAAAACCTAATATATCTGTAGGTGGGCTGGTTCACGTTAAAGAAGAAAGTGAGATGCAAAATGGTGAGAACATTTATTTATATGCCATTCCATTTTGTTTTTATGTGTAAGCCTATTTGTTCATGAAAGCCTTCGTGATATATACATCAGTTGAAAGAAATATTAAAGTTTTATTTTTATTTAAAATAGCATTTTTCAATTCAGCTTAGAATAAAATTATGAAATTAATGCAGTGATTATTGCTAGAAATTTAACCATCATTTGATTTTGCTTCAGTTCCCAGAATCGATATCCAAGAAGAAGCGAGGGAGCAGATTTATTATGGTGAGGAAATATTGAATTGATATTAAACCTGTTCGCATTATTATTATTATTTGCTTCATTCATAAGAAGGTATACGAGTATTACTCTTGTTGGGGATCATAATCGGTCATCCAAGATTTATTTATTGGGTGTCTAGTATGTAGAAATTGTTGAAATTATACAAGAATTTTTCCTGCTGGAACTCTAATGTAATTTTTAATTTCAAATCTTTAACATCTTTAATCCTTAATCTATTCTAATGGGATGAATAAAAATTACAGCCAATTTTTGATACCGTTTTATAATCTTTTTTAAGATATTAGCTTCTTAATAACAATACTAGCTGTCGGTCCCCAGTAGTGGAAGACGGTTTATCTCGCGACCAGTTTCTTACTTATTTAACATCCTCAGCTTCACACGAGGTAACTTGCCATGACTGAGGCACATACTAGGAATTAAAGTTTCTAAACTAAAATATAATTAATTAAAGATTAACTTACACCATATTTTTTCACACCTTAAATTCTTTAATAATTTTAGCCTCGCGTATTTTCTCTCTAAAGTGAAATACAATTTTTGATGTTAAATAAAAGTTTTTATTTTCATGATAATGCGGGAAGGAATTTTCAATTTAGTTGTTGAAAACTTCATTTAGTTACCATGGAAACAAATAATTGCCATTAAATGTGTATCAACCAAAACACATCGATAATTATTTCCCATGAACAGAACGCCTTTACTTATAAACAGTGGTCTGTTAATAAACTGTGGCCAGCGTTTACCACTGATAGTTGATCGGGGGGGGGGGGGGGTGAACCACCGGTGGTTCACACTAGATTGCCTCTTTGGCCGAATAAATAGATCTTTAACACTTTGACTGCTGAAAAAGAATACCTGAGAGTCACGCTCTCATTTCGACACAGTTTTAATATTTATTTTTCTGACAAGAGAACAGTTACTCAATTTCAGGTGACATGGCAGCCAAAGTTTTAAGAAAGTAGATATAATTTTTAGATAGCTGAATGAAAATTTAACGTGAATACGTTAATTTTTATATCCATATGTGTTTTTTTATATATTTATGTTTCGTTTATTCATATACTTACAAATGTTTAAACATTAATTTTTTATTGTTTATTTTGTTATTGCTGGTTTGCCTATACTGCATAATGCCCTGGAATAGCTCCCGTCTGATAGAGCGAAAAGCATTTTACAGTCCCTGGTGTGAATGTTTTAAAGGTGTACACCAAGTGCGTAGGTTCATCTTGGTTTATGAGTTGTCACAACATTTTTCTTTTTCTCTCCTATATTTGTTTCTCTATTTTATTGTATTTTGATTTTTAGGAGTAATGAGATAATACAGCTAATTTCTCTATAAAATCAACTACAAATCAAAAATACTTGATAGAAAAAACTTTTTTCCTTCACTATTTTAGCCCCCTCTGAAAATTGCTGTGATTTTAAAACTTCTTTGATATTAAAGTCAATCTGAAGTTGATTCTCACTAAGCAGGGTGTTTTTGACCAAAATCGATACAGCCGTTCTTGTGTAAATAAAAAAAAATGTGAAAATTGGACAATATTTAATAAATATAGTGCCACCTTCGTTTGACATGGCTCTATTTCTGGTGGATCCCCTTCAAACGATAAAGTTGCTTTATTCCATTGCTGATTATAAATATTTTCTCTTCTCTTCTGCTTCTAACTTGAGTAGATTATCATTCAGCTTATTATTAACATTATTATGATTTTAAAAGTGTGTTCCTTCCTTTGTGTTTCTTGAACAGCCCACAGATGGCAGCAGCTTATTGAATTTGAATAACCATTAAATTGGTTTCTTCTCTTAAAAAAGTATTTACTTTTTTTTTTGCTTGTTTTAATTAGTTTCATGCCTACAAGTCGTGTTACACACGTGAAACATGAGGAACTACTTCTTCCAGAGGAAGGTGCGTTACATAATTTTTAATAATAATAAACTTAAAACAGCTAGATTGCTAAACTATGAGCCTTTTTAAAGATTTTTCCCAATATATCTGTGCATTAACCGTCATCAAGTTGCTGTTGAGCTTCAACCTTGGTTTTATAACTTAGCTTTGTTGTGATTTATTAATATTTATTTACAATTTTTGGGGGAAAATTGCCACATAATTTAATTATTTGTCAAAGGTTTACTTAAGTAACGTTTCCTGTTACATAATGTTAATTAGCTAAATTATATAAAACCAGATTTTTATATCTTGATTTAGACTCTTAAATATTTTCCTGTAGTATCCCTATCATTATTAAGTTTTTAGATTTTTAACCACAGGAAAGAAAATTGCATATCTTCTGTAAATCAATCTTGTTACTTCATTTAAATCAGTTTTATGAACAACAAATCAAGAAGTTTATCCCTATTAATCTTTCTCCATTTTGATATGACCTACCATATGACGTTCGAATTTGATTTTGTTATACTTTACTAAACAAAGGTTGTTTATTATAAATTTTTTGAATACCAGTCATATCAGAGTTGCCTATTAACTATTTATTTAAGTACAGTGGAGCGTCGATTATGCGAATGTCAATTCTCCGAACGTTCGATTATCGGAACCATTTTTTTTTTTATTTTTTTTTTATTTGTTTTGTTTATAGGCGTAAAAACTCTTCCGTCATCAACGCCTAAAAATATTTTTCTTCTTCACATTTTTCATCTCCATCTTCTTCTGTTCCGAAGTTCTTGCAGGAATCGCAATTCTTCAGTAATTCTTCTTCAACTCGATTTCTTCATCAGCCGATAACTATTTTCTGATGATCCGTTCCCTCCTTCCTGGTATTTTCTGATGATCCAGGACTGCACCCATTTTTTCCTCTTGTTTTTCTGTTAAGCAGTTTAAGGTGTAATTAATAAAGCTAGATAGATAGGCTTTTAAAAACTGATATTTAGATGTTGTGTTCTTAAAATATCTTTTAAAAAAGATTAAATTTGAGACAAGAGTTTATTTTCTTTAAGAAATTTAAGGACCATTGTGACTGAAGCTTCGTTATCACCAAGAGACTCTGATAAATTTGGGGTTAATCCGATTTTAGTGATTAAAGGGTAATAGTGAGAACATTCTTCAAAAATATGTCGAACCGAAAGAAGAGAATCACAAAATTCACACGACGGAGGTGGCAGTTTTTACTTTCACTTACCTATATATGAAATATATAGTAAGTGGAAGTATTGCGATCGTGAAAATTTTCGACTTCCGGTTTTCAACGGAAATACACGTTTTGGGACCCCCTGAGTCGAAATAACCAAGTCCCGTGAAATGGTCTGTGTGTGTGTGTGTGTGTGTGTGTGTGTGTGTGTGTGTGTGTATGTGAACAGACTAGCTCAAAAACTATAAACCGTGGGAACCTGAAATTGGGTATTTAGTGTAGGTATATGCCCGCGATGTGACAGCAAAAATTTCATCAAAATTGCTCAAAGGGAGGGGGTACTTTATTTAATAACTTTTTACGTTTTTTTCGATTTTCGCAAAAACGGCTCTAACGATTTTGATTAAACTGAGTATTTGATCTTTTTATATGCCCGAAATATGACTGTAAAAATTTCATCAAAATTGATTAACCGGAGGGGGGACTTTACTTAATAAATTTTGTATCATTTTCACGTGTTTTTTTTATTTACTCAAAAACAGTTTTAACAATTTTGATCAAACTTGGTATTTTATGTACTTATATGCTCGAGATATGACTGTAAAAATTTCAACAAAATTGATCTACAGGAGGGGGGACTTTACTTAATAAATTTTGTATAATTTTCACGTGTTTCTGTTATTTACTCAAAAACGGTTTTAACGATTTTGATCGAACTTGGTATTTGATGTATTTATATGCCCGAGATATGACTGTAAAAATTTCATCAAAATTGATCTACGGGAGGGGGGACTTTACTTAATAAATTTTGTACCATTTTCACGTGTTTTTTTTATTTACTCAAAAACGGTTTTAACGATTTTGATCAAACTTGGTATTTGATGTTTTTATATGCCCGAGATATGACTGTAAAAATTTCATCAAAATTGATCTACGGGAGGGGGGACTTTACTTAATAAATTTTGTATCATTTTCACGGGTTTTTTTATTTACTCAAAAACGGCTTTAACGATTAACAAAAATAAGATATGAATGTAGAAAAATGTGTAACTTTGGGAAATGATAATTAGCAAAACACGTCAATTTCTAATCTAAGTAAGTTGGTAAGTGAAAGTTGTGTGTTGCGCGCACGCACCAGATTTTTTAATAAGGTGCATGTGGGTAAGCGCGGTGTGACCGATCCTCAATCGGGCTAGGGCAACTTCCTCCCTTCGATTTTTGTGGCAGGATGTAGTCCATGGATTGACTACTTTCTTGATGTTTTTCAATTTACTTGGGGGGCTTTCATCCCACATGGTTTGCCATTTATTTGAAACCTCGATTTTTAGAGGTCTACTAATCTCTGATGGAGTGAGAACGGCGGTCCCTCGGCCAGGCAACTTAAGTGCCTCTCTGGCAGCCCGGTCGGCAAGCTCGTTGCCCACAATACCTATGTGACTCGGGATCCATATGAAATAAACGGACTTCCCCTGTTCAAGAAGTGCTGTTAGAAACGACTGTACTTTTACGACAGCTGGATGCTCCGAATACATGATTTTTATACTTCTTATGGCTCCTAAGAATATTTTTTTTAATTTTTAATTTTTAATTTTTAATTTTAATTTTTAATTTGGCTATTTTTAATTTTTTTATATGTGTAATTATAATTAAATTGGTCATCTAATTTACTTATTGGTAGATGGTAGATAGATTACTGGTAGATATTGTTATAATTATTGTTGTTGTGAATAAAATTAAACAACAATAAAATTATCTTTCTCAGAATGTCCATAATGGATGCCATCAACAATTATTTCTCAGAAACTGCTTCGTTACATTTTGTATCTGGTTCAATGTGTGTTCAATGAAATTAGACGTTGAATACGTGTTGGTTTACTTAGAACTGTATAACTAATTGTTTCATTGCATTAGATTCTGAGAAACCCTTTCCGTTCATTTGACTGGTTGTGGATAGCTTTCAGTTTCATACCATTCTTTGAGAGATGTATACCGTATTGTGATCGTTCTTTTTTTCATTTTTAATTAAAACATGTCAACAAAAAGAAAACGAGTGGTACTTTCTTTAATAGATAAAATGTAAATTATTACGCGGCTAAAAAAAGATGAATCGGGTCAGACATTGTCTATCGAGTTCGGTGTTGGTAAATCAACGATAACGGGTATAAAAAATAATTCTGATTCAGTCGTCAGGTACTCACATAATCTTGACGGTGAGGCGGGCAGTTCAAATCGTAAAATTATGAAAAAAACGAAAATTGAATTGGTGGAAGATGCTGTTTACACTTGGTTTTTGCAAAAACGGTTTTCTGGGCAACCCATATCGGGGCCCATTTTGTGTGAAAAAGCATAGGAATTAAACACGAAGCTTGGTGGTGACCCAACCTTTATCGCAAGTTCTGGTTGGTTGAAAAATTTCAAACTGCGACATTGGATACGCCAAATAGATATTCACGGAGAAAAATTTAGTGCTGATGCTCCAGCAGCAGATTCTTTTCCCGAGAACTTGAAGAAATATCTTGAAGTTAAAGAGTATGATTTGGATTTCGTTTGCAATGCAGATGAAAGGCCTCTATTGGAAAGCTTTGCCATCTAAGTCATTAGTGTCTAGAAAAGAAGCTGCAGCTCCTGGTTACAAAATGAGCAAGGATCGTGTTACAGTAATGGTGTGCGCCAATGCATCTGGCACACATAGAGTTCCGTTGTTAATGGTAGGTAAATCCAGAAACCCACGATGTTTTAAAAACGTGAAAATTCCGTTAATATACACTAGCCAAAAAAATGCATGGATGAACAGCGATTTGTTCATAAAATGGTTTGAAAACACTTTTATTCCCGAAGTGAAAAATTTTCAGCAGCGTAGTGGAAAAGAAGGCAAGGTTTTTCTCCTTTTGGACAATGCTCCATCACACCCATCGCCTGAAACTTTGAATAAGGTGAGTAATATGTTTGAGGTGAAGTTTTTGCCCCCTAATGTAACTTCTCTAGTTCAACCTAGGGACCATAGCGTTATCGAAACATTAAAGAAACTGTACCGAAAACAGCTCATGCGTCGTCTGCTTTTAGGTGATACAAATGACGATGAAACAATTTTTTCTACGTACAAAAAAATAAATTTAAAAGACTGCAGTCATATGTTGGTCGAAACATGGAATGGAGTTAAAAGCTGCACCTTGCAAAAGTTGAGGAATAAATTACTACTGAAACCATCCAAAGATGAAATCGAAATCCACGAGCATGATAATGACATTTCATCGGAAATTGTGGATGAAATGAGTAATAGTATTAGTGTTTTCGAGGATTGTGATAAAGATAACGTGGACGAGTGGATGGTCCATGTGATGAGGTGGACAGTGATGGTCCAGGCTTTCAGCTGCTGACAGACGATGAAATTGTTGAAATAATACAACGTGGTGAAGACCTCACAGAGGACGATGATGCAAATGAGGAACCAGAAGAAGATGACTCTGGACCACCTCATGGTGAGGCATTCCAAGCACTGGATTTGGCGTTCCGGTAGCTCGAAAGTCAAGAAGAGTCAGACCACACGCAGTTATTACAACTGAAGAGAATCAGAGACCTAGCTGCTATGAAGAGAAAGTCGACATTGAAGCAGACAAGTATTAAAACATTCTTTAAGCCACAGCATTAATTTTAATAAAACTTCGATTAGATACACTTTGATAATTTTTTTGCATACATACATATTTTGTTGTTGTTATTTTCATTAAGTACAATGTAGCTGAATTAAACAATTTATATTATGTACGTATGTATGTATGTACTTCATAACACCCATTTCTTCACTTTGCACATACATACTATGTTAAAATAAATAAACAAAGTTGTTTTTGTTTTTTTACACAGTTTTTGTTTTTCGATCTTCCTTTTAGTTATTAAATACAAAAAAAATAAACACAAAATAAATAAAATTGCGATTATCCGAACTTTTGATTATCCGAACCATCTCTGACAACATTAGTTCGGATAATCGACGCTCTACTGTATTTGCTTTTCGTTTCATGGAGTGAGGAACAAAAAGCAGCATTGTTCCTCACTCCAAGAATCGAGAAATAAATATTTAAAGAAGTGAATAGTTGGCAACTCCGATATGGCTGACATTCAATACATTGTTTCAGTTGAAACTATTAATCATTTTTTTTCTTAATACATTGTAATTTGTTTCAAATAATAATCGTAATATAAATTTATTTATGTAGTGATTATTAGTATAACTGTAGTTGTGATTATTATAATATATTATATAAATATAATATAAATTATAAATATAATACAATTATATAAATATAATTGTAGTAGTGATTATTAGAATATCAAAAAATATTATTAGTTTATTTATATTAATTTTACCATCATTGTCGGTAACCACCTATTTTTTAAATTTAAAAAATAGGTGGTTACCCACAATGACGGTTAAATTAATATAAAATAATTTAAAAAATTGACGAACGTCAAGAGATGCCCAAAATTGGACAAAAATTGTCCATTCCCGTAAATACTCGCTAAACTTGGGAGAGGTGTCAGTGAAGAGGAAGGATTTGGCACCGTTTGGAAGCGACTCCGTGGTGTAATGGTTAGCATACCGCGCATGTCACACGGAAGACCCGAGTTCGATTCCTGGCGGAGCCAAATCTTTTCTCTTCAAAAATAAATTATTTAAAATAATTTAAAAAACAGGTGGTTACCCACAATGATGGTTAAATTAATATTAAAAAAATCTGTTATACCTATTTTGAAGGTTAACACTCTTACTTTTAATCAACATCACACATTTTAAGTGGTGCTACAAATTTGTTTTTCATGATTGAAGGAAATACCATGCTTCTTGCACATATATGGTCTTAGTTTTTCAAAAGTCACACTTCCTATTCTGTAACTATCATCTCTTTTGATTATATGACATACATTGTCATTGCAGAACTTCAAACTTTGTTTAGGTGTTTGTGCTTTAATGAGATCATTATCTCATTAAAGCACAAACACCTAGCTAACACCTAACAAACACTTTGTGACAAATAAAAGTATTGTACATGGTATTCATTTAATCTTATTCCATCTATTTAAGCATATGTAACAGTTAAATGATGACAATTTATAAACCCCTTTTAAAGAAAATATTCAAATTGAAGATTTTAAAATCTTTTTTTTTTGGCAACAAAGTTTATTGAAATGCGATTTCATTACATACATTAATAACAAACTCCTCAAGTAACATAGTCAAAATTTCTAGCTAGACTAAATAAATTCAAAAAATATTTTAAAACTATCTGCTCATTTTATTTACTGATTCGGAACCTTCCGCATTAATTGAAATTGAAATAAATAAAATAATTGAAATTATGACAAAAAACTTATAACAATATACAGACATTTTTTAATGTTAATCGATTGGTGTTCTGTCTCCTCTTCTTAAAATTCATAATTTACTACCATATTCTTTGTATTACAGACCAGTCTCTAATGAAATAATATAGTTTCATTTATTATTCAGGAAGAAAAAAATGCAATCATACCGAAGTTATAATGATTTTTTAAACTTAGTAAATCGTTTAAGCTTCATATTGCATGACTTAAGTCTCTTTGCCCAAATGCCAGTAAATTATAACCATTAACATGATTCAACATCTTCATACATAGATATCTCAAAAGGAAAAAATCAAATAAAAACTCTTATCTATCTATTTGGTGTCAGGAACCAAAAGATAAACACGAGTTTTTATTATTAGGATTAGGGCAGTTTAAAATGTAGTTTAAAAAAGAAATGCAAAATACTCATTTGTAAGGCTTTTAGTTAAATCTAAAGAAGAATGAATGTCTGTCGGTTATTACTTTCAAATTCTAAAACGATGATAAATTCACTGATTATATCTTATCCTATGCATCATGAAGAAACTAGAATCTTTGTTACCACAACCTAATTCTGTACTATATTTATGTCACAGCATAATATTTACTTGTATAACATCTTTCAGGTCATCGGTCACTATAATTTTTATTCAATTACTGTTTTAAAGTTCTTTAAAAACACACCAAAAAAAATCTAAATACCTTAATATTGATAATATAAAAATTGTAAATAAAAAACATAAAACGTCAGTGTATATTTTTTTTCTTTTAAACAATATTTTCTGACTTCAGCAAATTTGTAATTTTGGAGGTAAATAAAGAAGGGGAAATAATGATAAGGTGGTGGGGGCATCAGCTGATGAGAATTTCACCTTCGAAAGGGAGTGATAGCTAAGCTCCGCCCACTGCTCGACCTTTAAAAATAGGCTCCTCCCATCAGCTGCACTTCGGTACCTCTACCGGAAATACTCTATGCTCGAGTGGTCACCTCATTATTCCTATAAGGGGCTTCTTGCAACCATAGAGATGTTGAGCAAAAAACTTCCTGTCAAAAAGCCAATGAAAAATATGATGATCTAAATTGTAAAGACTGTTATTGTAATTTATATGAAATTGTTAGATACAGGCTATTTATTTGTTGGTACACATGAATTTGGTAAGGAATTACTGAAGCCTTGTTTAGTGAGAACAGATCTCCAGTTGCAGATAAACTGATGGATCAAATATTTATGTCCCCCAAAAAGTAACTTAATTAGGCCCTAGTTTCTTTCACCTATTAAGAACAACACCCCTTGAATACCGTATCCATGGTACAACACTTTGATTGGAAAGAAGGTGCCTGGTATCAGGATGCCCTAAGGTTCAAAGGGGAAAGAGAGGGTGAGTGGGGGAGGGGGTGGGGAGAGAGATGGAGGGGAAGATGGAGTAATGGAAAAATACTTTTTTTTAAATTGAAACAGAATTAATTAAATTTTAAAATAATAATTTATTGGTTACAGGTACAAACGATAGGTGCCATACAGGTGAAGAGTGCAGTCAATGTCCTTACCCTGATTATAAATCAGTGCAATCTGGAAATATGAAACAACATATAATGGCCCACCATACAGGCAAGAAGCCTCAACAATGTCCTCACTGTGATTATAAATCAGTGACATCTGGAAGTATGAAGCAACATATAATGGCCCAACATACAGGTGAGAAGCCTCATCAATGTCTTCACTGTAATTATAAATCAGTGACATCTGGAAGTATGAAAAGACATATAATGGGCCACCATACAGGCGAGAAGCATCATCAATGTCCTCACTGTGATTATAAGTCAGTAACTTCTCAAGGTTTGAAACGACACGTAATGGCCCGCCATAAAGGTGAGAAGCCTCATCAATGTCCTAACTGTGATTATAAATCAGTGACATCTAGAAGTATGAAACAACATATAATGGCCCAACATACAGGCGAGAAGCCTCATAAATGTCCTCATTGTGATTATAAATCAGTGACATCTGGAAATATGAAGCAACATATAATGGCCATCCATACAGGTGAGAAGCCTCATCAATGTCCTCACTGTGATTATAAATCAGTGCAATCTGGAAATATGAAACAACATATAATGGCCCACAATACAGGCGAGAAGCATCATCAAAGTCCTCATTGTGATTATAAATCAGTGGAATCTGGAAATCTGAAACAACATATAATGGCCCACCATACAGGCGAGAAGCCTCAACAATGTCCTCACTGTGATTATAAATCAGTGACATCTGGAAGTATGAAACAACATATAATGGCCCAACATACAGGTGAGAAGCCTCATCAATGTCCTCACTGTAATTATAGATCAGTGACATCTGGAAGTATGAAAAGACATATAATGGGCCACCATACAGGCGAGAAGCATCATCATTGTCCTCACTGTGATTATAATTCAGTAACTTCTCAAGGTTTGAAAAGACACATAATGGCCCGCCATAAAGGTGAGAAGCCTCATCAATGTCCTAACTGTGATTATAAATCAGTGACATCTGGAAGTATGAAACAACATATAATGGCCCAACATACAGGTGAGAAACCTCATCAATGTCCTCACTGTGATTATAAGTCAGTAACTTCTCAAGGTTTGAAACGACACATAATCGCCCTCCATACAGGTGAGAAGCCTTATCAATGTCCTCATTGTGATTATAAATCAGTGACATCAGGAAATATGAAAAAACATATAATGGCCCGCCATTGTTTCAGCCGCTCATTTGTTATTAAAAAATTCGTAACGAAGATGTTTTAGTTATTGTAAAAAAAAATTACTTCATCTTTATTTTAATAGTTTTAATTCATTTTTTTTTTCTTTATCGTTTAGTCGAAACTCAAAATTTGAATAATTGAATTGAATAATTCTTGATATAATTGAATCAAATAACAAAATTAAATTAAATTGTATTTTAACTTAATGAAAATCATTTCAAATGTTTGTTATTATACCGTGATATTGTATACTACACCGTAAACTGGTGTTTATTATACCTTTTGTGTACTAAAGGTATTGGATTAAGTGGTAGTAGGCAACTTGTCGTTAGCGGGTACACAGGGGTTCTGTGAATCTGTTATATAACGAACATTATTTTTTTCCTCAAATATCATTGATCGTATATATTGCGATTAAAATTTCCGATCGCTCGGTCGGTTATCGGCTGTTTGGAGGCCGTTTCGTTTTCTCCAGGTTGGTTCACCAGCAAGACGACACCAATTTATATCATTACGATCTTCTATGGGATGGACGCCTACTCACCGTCGAATTTTCAAGTAGATCGACTCATATTCACGAAATCCATCAATGATTTCTACAACTTCGCCTGATTCTTTACCCAGGGTATTTAGACATTTTTGTTTTATTTTGATTGCGCAATTAATAAATTTGAATGAGCTAAGTAAAACTTATAGCATACATTAACTGAAAAGATCTTAAATATAAACATTAAAGACATACCAGAATGGTTTTATTTTTTTTTTTATGTAATTTGCAGAAGTTTTTTTTTTTTTTTCCTTTTGTAAACTCCTTTTATAGTTAATTTAATTTTATGTTTATAAGGAAGTTGTCTAGATATATTTATTTAATTTGTAATATTTTTTCTCATTTTTTTTTCATCTTTTTTTTAATAATAACTTTTATCAATAAAGGGTTTAAAAAAAGCATTTGGAATTATATTTTGAAATTCCTTAGTTTGAGTCTTTATATTATATTTTAAAATGTTTTCATGTTATATTAAAGCTTATATATTTAAAGATTTTTAAAGGTAACCATTGTTGTTGCATTAGGGAAAGGTTGATCAAGGTTGCAAGTTTGTGAACCTTACGAGGCCCTAACAACCATAAAGGCGAGAAGCCTCATCAATGTCGAGAAGCCTCATCAATGTCCTCGCTATGATTATAAATCAGTAAAATCTGGAAGTATGAAAGAACATATAATGGCCCGCCATAAAGTTGAGAAGCCTCATCAATGTCCTCATTGTGATTATAAATCAGTGACATCTGGAAGTATGAAACAACATATAATGGCCCAACATACAGGTTAGAAGCCTCATCAATATCCTCACTGTGAATATAAATCAGCGACATCTGGCGATATGAAGCAACATATAATGGCCCTCCATACAGGGGAGAAGCCTCATCAATGTCCTCACTGTAATTATAAATCAGTGACATCTGGAAATATGTAACAACATATAATGACCCACCATTCAGGGGAGAAGCATTATCAATGTCCTTACTGTGTTTATAAATAAACAAATTCTCCGAGTTTGAAACGACACATAATGGCCCTCCATATAGATGAGAAGCCTCATCAATGTCCTCACTGTGATTATAAGTCAGTAACTACTAAGAATGTGAAACAACATATAATGGCCCAACATACAGGTTAGAAGCCTCATCAATATCCTCACTGTGAATATAAATCAGCGACATCTGGCAATATGAAGCAACATATAATGGCCCTCCATACAGGGGAGAAGCCTCATCAATGTCCTCACTGTAATTATAAATCAGTGACATCTGGAAATATGTAACAACATATAATGACCCACCATTCAGGTGAGAAGCATTATCAATGTCCTTACTGTGTTTATAAATAAACAAATTCTCCGAGTTTGAAACGACACATAATGGCCCTCCATATAGATGAGAAGCCTCATCAATGTCCTCACTGTGATTATAAGTCAGTAACTACTAAGAATGTGAAACAACATTTGTCACATCTTACAGGAGAGAAGAGAGAACTTACCGAATCTGACCTAAACAACAGAAAATGTTAACACATTCGTTCAGTCATGAGACTCCTACAAACTAACTGCCAGGATAATCAACTAAATTGATCTAGAGAAATTGTTATCTGTATTCAAATTATCTAAAACAAAAACAAATAGAGACATACACTTGATAAAAACATCTTTTAGATGTTTGTGAAATATTGCAGTATTACCAATAATTGGATTTCCATAAGAAACATAACAATGTTTACTTTTGAGATAAATGAAAAATCATTTTATTATATAAATGATACTAAAATTGTATTTGAGATTGTAATTGGAACGTAACCGTTTGTATCTTGTAGAGTATTTTCCCAAGGTGGTCGCATTAAAACCTTTTTTGGGTTCTTAATTTATTGTATAAGTTATTGGGAAAAAAACATGAAAATAATTATTTAATTATCGCTCAAAAATTTACTTATTTGAAAATCGTATGGCATATATATCATGAGGTATGCTCCAACAAACTATTAAATAGGTTTATAAGTAACAAACTGCACATGTACTATTCCCACTTTTTTACTTTCACTTACCTATATATGAAATATATAGTAAGGAAAGTATTACGATCGTGAAAAATTTCGACTTCCGGTTTTCAACGGAAATACACGTTTTGGGGTCCCCAGAGTCGAAATAACCAAGTCCCGCGAAATGGTCTCTGTGTGTGCGTGCGTGCGTGCGTGTGTGTGAACAGACTAGCTCAAATACTATAGGCCGTACAAAACTGAAATTGTGTATTTGGTATATGTATATGCCCGCGATGTGACAGCAAAAACTTCATCAAAATTGGTCAAACGGAGGGGGTACTTTATTTAAAGGATTCTGTCCAATTTTTACGTTTTTTTCGATTTTCTCAAAAACGGTTCTAACGATTTTGATTAAACTTGATATGTGATGTGTGTATGTGCCCGCGATATTACAGTCAAAATTTCATCAAAATTGATCAACTGGAGGGGGCACTTTACTTAATAAAGTTTGTCTCACTTTCGCTTTTTTTTTTTATTACGCAAAAACGGCTTTAATGATTTTGTTGAAACTGGGTATTTGATGTATGTATATCCCCGCGACGCGACAGCCGTAATTTCATCAAGATTGGTGAAACGGAGGGGGTACTTTATTTAATAAACTTTTTCTTATGTTCACTTGTTTTTTTTATTTACTCAACAACGGCTGTAATGATTTTGATCAGAATGGATATTTGGTGTATGTATATGCTCACGATGTGACAGCCAAAATGTCATCAAAATTGGTCATACGCAGGGGGCTCTTTATTTCTGTTATATATTATATTAATTAATTCATTGTTGCATAATCATATGTAAAATATTAGTTCAGTTTGTTAAATAAAGTTGTAGTGTAAACTACATTTATTAAATCATTCCTAAATATAACAATGGCGACGAGGGAAAAACTAATCAGACAAAGATCTGTCTGTAAAGGACAACTGACACGGATACAAAAACAATTGGAGGATGAAGAACTTATATGTACAGTTGAAAACATTAATTACTATGCCAAAAAAATTGAACAAATAAGGAACAAATTCGATGGAATTCAAACTAAGCTTGAGATGGAGGTGAGTGAAGAGGATTTTAATGAGCAATTAAATTACAGATACGAAATTGAGTAAAGAGGATTTTAATGAACAATTGAATTACAGATACGAAATTGAGGAGTTGGATAAAAATGTAATTGTAAAAATTAATTCAATTAGGAAAAATATTAGGGATATGCTAGATCCAGGTGAGGAGAAAAAAATTAATTATACTAATCATTCATTTGGAATAAAATTTGAAAAGTATAATAAGGAAATAGAAACTTTCACAAATTTTTCTGAAAGATTTGAAAACTTTCTATACCTTAACAATATTCACAATGACAAGCAGAAAGTGCTACTATTTTTAAATTGTTTAACTCCGGAAATTTACGAGAAGCTGCGAGAATTTTGTTTTCCAAAATTACCTTCTGCAACCAGTTATGCAGATGTGCAAAAAATTTTGAAGGATTATCTTGAACCTCGTACAAGCATCTGGGCGCAACAATACAAATTTAATTCACGTGTCCAGCATTCAGGAGAAAGCATTTCCGAATTTAATGCTTGTCTCAAGAGAATATCTACTAAATTTAAATTTAATTGCGAATGCGGCAGATCCGTTGCTGATTTATTTTTACGTATTCAGTTTATAAGTGGGCTCTCTGACGCGGGTATTAGAGCTGCATTACTTCAGTCAGAAAATATGTCATATGAAGAATTAATTGAAAAGGCCAAGGTACTTGAAAGCTCTAAAGAAGAAAGTAACCTAAACTGGACATCTGGTCCAATGGTAAATAAAGTCCAGAAGCTGCCGAGAAGGTTACCTGAGGGAGATAATCCTGCTTTTGCAGCAATTAAAGGAAAGTGCTACAGGTGCGCTGATCAAGGACACCGTGCCAACAACTGCAAATTTAAGAACAAATATTGCAACCATTGTGGGAAATTGGGGCATATTGTTCGGGCATGTATAAGTAGGTACAAGAACAAAGAGCAGGCAGCTACGAAACATTTTGAAACATGTTCTGAACATTCTGAGGATGAATTTGACAATAAGCTTGTTACAGTCATAAACAACCACAAAATATGTGCGGAAGAAAAAATTATGCTACCTATTAGAATTGAAGGAAGAAAATATCCTATGGAGTTAGATACGGGAGCTTCAGTTTCATCAATTTCTATGTTAGATTTTAGGAAAACCTGTCCTAAGATAAAACTTGCTGACACGAGGTTAAAGTTAAAAACTTACACTGGGGAATTAATTAAGCCAGCGGGTTTAGCACATGTGAATGTTACCTACCAGGATAAATCGTTTAAGGGACAATTAATTGTTATCGATCAGAACGTTTCACCTATACTAGGTCGAGATTGGTTAAAAGAAATAAAATTAAACTGGGCAAACATTGCAAAAGTCACAGAATCGCGGGAACCTTCCTTGGAAACTACACTTGAACAATTCAAGGATGTTTTCGACAGTAAAATTGGAATTATTCCAGACGTATATTATAAGTTCATTCTGAAAGAAGATGCCAAACCTTGAAACCGCGACCTGTACCCTACGCACTGAAAGAAAAAATTGAAAAAGAGCTTGATAGATTGGAAGCAGAGGACATAATCGAGAAAGTAAATACATCACAATGGGGTACCCCCATAGTCCCAATTATAAAGCCTGACGGAACTGTCAGAATCTGCGCTGATTTTAAAACAACTCTGAACAAGAATATTCTAGATGATAATTATCCAATCCCCAGGATAGAAGACATATTATCAAGTATGAACGGAGGTCAGTTCTTCTGCACATTAGATATTCACAAGGCATATTTGAACATGCTGATGGATGGGAAAAGTGCAGCAATGCAAACACTTAGTACCCACAGGGGATTATACAAAGTAAAAAGGTTGATGTTTGGGGTGAAGATTGCACCTAGCTGTTGGCAACGTTTTATGGACCAAATTCTACAAGGAATAGAGGGAGTTAGCTGTTTCTTCGACGATATTTTAATCCAAGGGACGACTTATGACGAGACACTAGCTAGACTCCGAAATGTTTAGCAGGTGTTGAGAAAGAACAATCTACACTTAAACAAGGACAAATGCCAGTTTTTTAAACCATCAATAAAATATCTTGGATATAGATAGATAGATAGATAGATTTGTTTATTGTATAAAGCAATACATGCTTGTTACATTTTCTTAACATTGGCCGTTAAGGCATTACAATAAATAATATTTATGATAACAAAACATTATATGAATTATTAAGATACCATTTCACTTATAACAGATAAATATTCAGAAATTTACAACTTATGCCTATATACAAATAAATATACAAACACTTACAATATAATAAATTTTTATAAATAATATTCAAATAATAAATATAAAATACATAGATATACTTGGTTCATAAGTTTATCATTTTATTTTTTTTTTTTATTTTTTTTTTTTTCCTTTTTCCCATTAATAGTATCGTTAGAATTTATTGTTACGACGTTAGGCCTGGATATAGGATAGATAAAAATGGACTTCATAAAACTGAAGAAAAGATCGAAGCAATTACAAAATCCTTACCTCCTCAAAATATAGACCAATTAAGAGTATTTTTAGGATTAGTAAAGTATTATAATAGCAACAATTATTTCCAAAATTAGCAACAAAGTTAAGACTTTTAAATCGGTTACTCCAAAAACGTACGCCTTTCCTGTGGTCAAAGGAATGTGAAGAGGTATACAATAATATAAAAGAAGAAATTGCTAGTCCTAGAGTCCTGACACATTTTGATCCAAAGCTTCCGTTACTGTTAGCCACAGATGCATCACCTGTAGGTCTCGGGGCTGTGATTTCCCACAGGATGCCAGACGGATCCGAGAAGCCAATTGCATTTGCTTCCAGATCTTTAACGAAGACTGAAATGAGGTACAGCCAAATTGATAGAGAGGCAACAGCAATTTTCTGGGGACTACACAAATTTTACCAGTACTGCTATGGCAGGAAATTCTTATTAATTACGGATCACAAACCATTAGTGAAAATATTCCATCCTGAAAAATCTTTACCAACCATGGCTGCGACGCGATTATTCAATTACGCCCAGTTTATATCAGGGTTTAACTATACAATCGAGTATAGGAAAACTAGTGAGAACAATAATGCCGATTTTTGTTCCAGATTTTCTACTGGACATCCGTGCAATAGGGAGGCTCAAGACGACTGTACCATTTTTCATCTGCACCAGATAGAACATTTGCCAGTACATAAAAAACATATTAGAGAAGCAACAAAAGAAGATGAAGAATTGGCACCATTGTTGAAAGCATTGGAGTCAGGGAAGGATTTGAATAAATTGGGACAGGACAACATTGCCTATTCGTTAGAGGATGGATGCATCTTTAAAGGATGCAGAGTAGTAATTCCAAAAAAATTACAGCACCGAATACTGAAGGAATTACACGAAGCTCATGTCGGAATGACAAGGATGAAAGCACTAGCACGGAGTTATTGCTACTGGTCAGGAATGTATAGAGACATTGAGATGATAGTCAGAGAGTGCAAACAATGTGCCTTATTTCAGAACAATCCTCCAAAAGAAAAGCTACATCCATGGGAGGAGCCCATGGAACCCTGGCAGAGACTCCACATAGACTATGCAGGACCCTTCATGGGAAAGCGATTCCTGGTGGTAGTAGATGCTTACTCTAAGTGGTTAGAAGTATTCCACACGTCGACGGCTACAACTCTCTGGACAATATCTACTCTGAAGAAATTATTTGCGCAATTCGGAATCCCGGAAGTACTTGTATCTGATAATGGAACACAGTTTACTTCTCATGAATTTAGGAGCTTTTTATCTAGCGAAGGCATTCAACACAAAACTACTGCGGCATATCATCCCTCAAGTAATGGCCAAGCTGAACGTTACGTACAGACTCTGAAGCAAATGTTGCGATCGATGGAACGGGAAAAGAGTGACATAAATGAGAAACTGGTGAGAGTACTAAAGCAATACCGACAGACTCCGCACACTACAACCAAAAAGAGCCCATTTTTCCTAATGTTTGGTCGTGAGATGAGGTCAAGGCTCTCCAGCTTGAGGAAGGTGAAACAAGACCTATTGGACAGGACAGGTGAGAAGAACCAACCACGATCCTTTAAGAAAGGAGATCGTGTCCTAGTTCGAGTGTATAATAGTCAAGCCAAATGGGCAACTGGGACTGTGTTGACTCAACAAGGTAGAGTGCACTTCATCGTGAAGTTAGATGGAGGAGGGAATGCTAAGAAATATCATATTGATCAAATCAGAAGACTTTATACTAATTAATGTTTATCCATCCAACCTAATCTCCTTACTTTGGGATAAAAAAACTTCCTTTCCGGGGGGAACTGTTATATATTATATTAATTAATTCATTGTTGCATAATCATATGTAAAATATTAGTTCAGTTTGTTAAATAAAGTTGTAGTGTAAACTACATTTATTAAATCATTCCTAAATATAACAATTTCATAACTTTTTTTCGAATATCTCAAACGGCTTTAATGATTTTGATTAAATTAATCATTTTTAATCAAAATCAAGTCATTTTTTTTATATTATTTATAGAAATGGCAATTAATTTCTAATCTAAGTAAGTTGGTAAGTGAAAGTTGTGTGTTGCGCGCATCGCACCAGATTTTTTATTCTAAATTTGATTGGTTGATTTAAAGCAATGCTCAATAATGTTTTAATGGTTGATGAATCGGCCATTATTTTGCCAAGAAATAAAAGTCAAGAATATTTTTTTGGGTTGTTCAAAAGATTATTTTTATAGATTTAAAGACTGATAACAGTAAAAAATCCGTAATGTGTGTCTAAATGACCTATGTGCAGCATAATCATAAAACCACAAAAATAAGAGAATTAAAATTAAGGCCGTTATTGATAACCCTTTTTAAAGCAGATTCGAAAAATCGTTGCCATTATTGTTTTAAATTAGATTTTGATTTCCGACTTCCACTGGCTATGCACATTAAAAAGGAATTAAATACTTCCTGGAAAAGCACATTTTCAGTTGACTTAGTGGCTTTAAAAAAGGATTCAGGCACCTCTGTCTGCTTCCGGATACACTCTGTCACTGTCGGATATTAATATACAACGTAATCATAAAATCTTGTGCAGATTCTTTACTCTGGAGTGACACTTTTTTTATGTTATCCGGATTACTAGTAACGGTTTTTAATTATGTTTCAGCACCTATTGAGGTGTTTAGATGAAAATTGCTGTAAGTGCCAAATTATTGATTTTGAAATTAAGTAAAACATTATGGATATGCCCAGTCATGAAATAAATACATCATGCTAAAAAAATTCAATATTATTTTCTTCCATGTATTTGGTTAATTGTCTAATTTTTTTTCTTTAAGTTACGATAACGTCCCTTGCTGGTTACACTCACAGAATTTGCTATTGTCTATAAGAGAGTCTAGAGACAAAAATCTTAAAGGTAGTCATTTATCAGGAATGGTTTCCATTTTGAGTAATATAAAATGGATAGAACAATCAACCAATGAATCAAACTCTTTTGTAATATCGGAAGAGGGGTAATGAATAAAAAAACAAGCCCTTTGAATTTTTTTTAGAAATCATCGTATTGCTTCCTATAAATTATCTTCTGCCGCTAAAAAGTATGAAATAATTACCTTCTGATTTTTATAAATATGCAGCAAAATTGAAAACGGTCTGAAAAGCGGAAAAATGCATTCAAACCGATAATTTTATTTTGATTAGTACGAATACATACTAACTGTTAATAAAAATTATTAAATTAAAATGCTAAATGCCATGTTCAATACATCACAAACTTTTGAAGGCGGCGCGGCGCAAATTTTTAAGATTGTCAACACTAAAAATTAGGAAAATCTTAAATTTTCTATCGATTTTCTATTTTGTGATGCCTCTGAAAGATTGTGATGTATTGAACATGGTACTTAATATATTAATTTAATAATTTTTATTAACAGTTAGTGTACGATAATTTTAATGAAAATAAAAAAAGGGGAAAAATACATTTAATCTGATCAATATCACTAACGTAAACGGGATAAAAAAATAATTTCGCTCTCGTGAGCTCGTAAAAACAATTAATACAATTATATGAACTGTAAAATAAAAAAAATGAAATAAATCTATAATGCAACTTACCAAGCTTACGCTGAACACTGATTCTGAATTTCGGGCAAGGGTGAAATGAGGATAGTCGGGTAAAAGGAGGTTTTAGGATGAAGGAAATTTTCACATGTTGCTCGTCTTTCTTGAATTTTGCGGCCAGCGGCAAACAATGATGGTTGAAGAGAAAACTTCTAAACAATTATGAATTTCATACCCAGGAGGCAGAAAATTGTAATAAATTGACACCCAAGAGGTACCGACCAAACCAAACCATCGGCGGCGGACTCTAAATGAGGAACACCCACGACGATGTTTACTATCCAACATCCAGAGAGCAAGTGCGCAAAAAAAATGGCTGACCCCGGAATTCTAAACGCTTCCAAATGCCATCATGATGCCACTGATGACCCAATTGTTGGCCCAGCGATTGCTATCTCCGGTGACAGTGAAGGTGGCAAATTCAAATTGAAATGTACAAAAAAAGAAAGAATTATGCAAGATGAAATAAAATGAAATCAAAATACCGAACACCGCCCCGCAATGGACGGTCTAGTTCATTCATGAGAAAAAAAAATCTGGTGCTTGCGCGCAACACACAACTTTCACTTACCAACTTACTTAGATTAGAAATTGACGTGTTTTGCTAAATATCATTTCCCAAAGTCACACATTTTTCTACATTCATATCTTATTTTCGTTAATCGTTAAAGCCGTTTTTGAGTAAAATGATACAAAATTTATTAAGTAAAGTCCCCCCTCCCGTAGATCAATTTTGATGAAATTTTTACAGTCGTATCTCGGGCATATAAATACATTAAATACCAAGTTTGATCAAAATCGTTAAAACCGTTTTTGAGTAAATAAAAAAAAACACGTGAAAATGATACAAAATTTATTAAGTAAAGTCCCCCCTCCGGTTGATCAATTTTGATGACATTTTTACAGTCATATTTCAGGCATATAAATAGATCAAATACTCAGTTTAATCAAAATCGTTAGAGCCGTTTTTGAGAAAATCGAAAAAAACTTAAAAAGTTATTAAATAAAGTACCCCCTCCCTTTGAGCAAATTTGATGAAATTTTTGCTGTCACATCGCGGGCTTATAGGTACTTTATATATATTTATCTATAGGTACTCGCGGGACTTGGTTAATTGACTCAGGGGACCCCAAAACGTGTATTTCCGTTGAAAACCGGAAGTCGAAAATTTTCACGATCGCAATACTTCCACTTACTATATATTTCATATATAAGTAAGTGAAAGTAAAAACTGTTGAGGAAACTGTATCATGTAAGAGATAACACTGATAGTGAAGAAAAAAAATGATAAAAGTTATGGAGATGAATCAGAGATTGGTTACTAACACAAAAAAAAAAAATCTGGTGCGTGCGCGCAACACACAACTTTCACTTACCAACTTACTTAGATTAGAAATTGACGTGTTTTTTTAAATATCATTTCCCAAAGTCACACATTTTTCTACATTCATATCTTATTTTTATTAATCGTTAAAGCCGTTTTTGAGTAAATAAAAAACCCCGTGAAAATGATACAAAAGTTATTAAGTTAAGTCCCCCCTCCCGTAGATCAATTTTGATGAAATTTTTACAGTCATATCTCGGGCATATAAATACATCAAATTCCAAGTTTGATCAAAATCGATAAAACCTTTTTTGAGTAAATAAAAAAAAACACGTGAAAATGATACAAAATTTATTAAGTAAAGTCCCCCCTCCCGTTGATCAATTTTGATGAAATTTTTACAGTCATATCTCGGGCATATAAATACATCAAATACCAAGTTTGATCAAAATCGTTAAAACCGTTTTTTAGTAAATAAAAAAACATGTGAAAATGATACAAAATTTATTAAGTAAAGTCCCCCCTCCGGTTGATCAATTTTGATGAAATTTTTAGTCATATTTCAGGCATAAAAATAGATCAAATACTCAGTTTAATCAAAATCGTTAGAGCCGTTTTTGAGAAAATCGAAAAAAACTTAAAAAGTTATTAAATAAAGTACCCCCTCCCTTTGAGCAAATTTGATGAAATTTTCGCTGTCACATCGCGGGCTTATACATACTTTAAATACCCAATTTCAGGTTCGCACGGTTTATAGTTTTTGAGCTAGTCTGTTCACACACACACACACACACACACACACACACACACACACACACACACACACACACACACACACACACACACACACACACACACACACACACACACACACACACACACACACACACACACACACACACACACACACACACACACACACACACACACACACACACACACACACACACACACACACACACACACACACACACACACACACACACACACACACACACACACACACACACACACACACACACACACACACACACACACACACACACACACACACACACACACACACACACACACACACACACACACACACACACACACACACACACACACACACACACACACACACACACACACACACACACACACACACACACACACACACACACACACACACACACACACACACACACACACACACACACACACACACACACACACACACACACACACACACACACACACACACACACACACACACACACACACACACACACACACACACACACACACACACACACACACACACACACACACACACACACACACACACACACACACACACACACACACACACACACACACACACACACACACACACACACACACACACACACACACACACACACACACACACACACACACACACACACACACACACACACACACACACACACACACACACACACACACACACACACACACACACACACACACACACACACACACACACACACACACACACACACACACACACACACACACACACACACACAGACACAGACACAGACACAGACACAGACACAGACACAGACACAGACACAGACACAGACACAGACACAGACACAGACACAGACACAGACACAGACACAGACACAGACACAGACACAGACACAGACACAGACACAGACACAGACACAGACACAGACACAGACACAGACACAGACACAGACACAGACACAGACACAGACACAGACACAGACACAGACACAGACACAGACACAGACACAGACACAGACACAGACACAGACACAGACACAGACACAGACACAGACACAGACACAGACACAGACACAGACACAGACACAGACACAGACACAGACACAGACACAGACACAGACACAGACACAGACACAGACACAGACACAGACACAGACACAGACACAGACACAGACACAGACACAGACACAGACACAGACACAGACACAGACACAGACACAGACACAGACACAGACACAGACACAGACACAGACACAGACACAGACACAGACACAGACACAGACACAGACACAGACACAGACACAGACACAGACACAGACACAGACACAGACACAGACACAGACACAGACACAGACACAGACACAGACACAGACACAGACACAGACACAGACACAGACACAGACACAGACACAGACACAGACACAGACACAGACACAGACACAGACACAGACACAGACACAGACACAGACACAGACACAGACACAGACACCGACACAGACACAGACACAGACACAGACACAGACACAGACACAGACACAGACACAGACACAGACACAGACACAGACACAGACACAGACACAGACACAGACACAGACACAGACACAGACACAGACACAGACACAGACACAGACACAGACACAGACACAGACACAGACACAGACACAGACACAGACACAGACACAGACACAGACACAGACACAGACACAGACACAGACACAGACACAGACACAGACACAGACACAGACACAGACACAGACACAGACACAGACACAGACACAGACACAGACACAGACACAGACACAGACACAGACACAGACACAGACACAGACACAGACACAGACACAGACACAGACACAGACACAGACACAGACACAGACACAGACACAGACACAGACACAGACACAGACACAGACACAGACACAGACACAGACACAGACACAGACACAGACACAGACACAGACACAGACACAGACACAGACACAGACACAGACACAGACACAGACACAGACACAGACACAGACACAGACACAGACACAGACACAGACACAGACACAGACACAGACACAGACACAGACACACACACACACACACACACACACACACACACACACACACACACACACACACACACACACACACACACACACACACACACACACACACACACACACACACACACACACACACACACACACACACACACACACACACACACACACACACACACACACACACACACACACACACACACACACACACACACACACACACACACACACACACACACACAGACCATTTCGCGGGACTTGGTTATTTTGACTCAGGGGACCCCAAAACGTGTATTTCCGTTGAAAACCGGAAGTCGAAAATTTTCACGATCGCAATACTTCCACTTACAATATATTTCAAATATAGGTAAGTGAAAGTAATAAAAATATATACGTACACATTTACATAATTTAATGCGATCATAAGGTTGATCAATCTTCCGCTGCCAATGGCAACCGGAAGAGTTTTATGGTAGGCCAGGAAAAACTGCTGTTATTCGGCCTAAGGGCCACATAAGGGGTGGAATTAATGAAAATTAACGGGGTTTGGGGTCACCTGTGGTGTTGTGGTTAGCATGGCAACCTACAATACTAAAGATCGCGGGTTCAATTCCAGCGGTGGCCCTAGGATTTTTTAATGGGAGTAAAAAATCCTTAGCTATGCCGTCCCTCGGATAGGACGTAAAATGGAGGTCCCGAGCCTGTACGATGTCAGGTACTCGTTAAAGATCCCTATCCTAATTACTCCTGGATAGGCAAAATTTAGGACTCCCAATGTAGCATCGTCCGATTAGCCTTAGTAGCATAAAAATGGACGTTAAACAAACAAACAAACAAACATAAGGGGTGGAGAGTTACGTTCTGCAACTACCACCAGGTCGTTCACTGCCAAGTTTTTTGTTTTGTGAGTCCATTTCGATCTGACTAAGGTAATAAGGTATTCCGAGTGCCATCGTTTCCTAAAATGTTGGAGCAATGCCTGCATCAAGCGAAAATGTTTTAAGGAACCATCCCCGCACTCGGTTAAATCCTGTTTGGGTAAGGTAGAAATGGGTCGACCAATCAAAAAATGAGCTAGAGTGAGCGCATCATAAATCCTTAGGGTCAGCGGACATGGGACTTAAAAAGGTCTGGAGTTTAGAATTGCCTCTATTTGGGTGGTTAAGGAGATTAATTGGCTGAGTGTGAGCATGTGGTTGCCAACCATTCTTTTTAAATGAAATTTTGTAGAGCGAACAGCACGTTCCCATAAACCGCCCTGATGAGGAGCATGAGGAGCGATTGTTTCAAATTGAACACAATTTTCTAGGAGAAATTCCTTAATTAACCCATTTCTTCCCACTGGTGCATTTACGCACCAATAATATATCATTTATTTTGGGTACTTCGTCGCCAATCAATGATTTCAATGCTGCATTTTACTTCAAGTGAAAGGTTCAAATTTATTATAAAAAATGTCAAACAGAATTTTTTTTAAAAAATTGGCACTTTTTTCCATAGCTGGAAAAGTTAAAAAAGGAAAGTCTAGAAACATCAATTTTGAAAAATTGTGATTAATTACTGGAATTGTTTTCAAATAATGGCTGGTGATTTCATGTTGAACATAACCTTCTACATCATGGGAAAAATAGTAGAATAAAAGTAGGCATCATGCCAAGGATGGGACAGCCCGTAGGTGGCAGCCATTAACATGCAATAATGACAAATTCTTTTAGAATATTAATTTTTTTAATATCCAAAACGAGAAGGTGAAGAATATGGACACGACAGTCCGAACCATCCACTAAATTAAAGGAATATAAGAAAACAAGCTTTTAGGAAGAGACCACTGAATTATAGATAAGGAATGCAAGGCCTCAAAGTTTCGTATAATTTCAATAATTCACTTAATCATGCAGGTTACATGCCAAATTTTCGCCTATTCAGGCATCTTCAGGGCTACAACAGTTTCAGACACAAGCTGGAAACAGACTCAAAAGTAAAGAGTCCATCCACATATAAACTACTGATTCTGTGCCCTAATGAGGCTACAGCCACAAGGGGAGGGTCTTGAAGACGTTGTAGGGTCGATGTCGCCCTCCAGGATTCGACCCGTCTTAGTTTCCCTGGGGCTTAGGCGCGTCAGAAGCGATCCGCTTCTTGCAGGCGCTCCTAACGTGCCCGAGCTCCCCAAAGCTCCAAAAGCGTACCGGTCTCCTTATCTTAGACTCCAAAGCCTTCCCAACTTTCAAAACCGCGTCTTCAAAATCTTTACGGTTCTTTAACTCCTGCTGCCAAATCTCTGTGTCGGTACTGTTTATAGCTCGGACACGTGCATGCTTACGAGAAGCCATTCATATTCCATTGCTGTGAATAGCATGGATACCGCTCTCTGAAGCTCCAAGTCCTTTAAGCCGTGGACGAATGTTTGGACGGCTAAGCATTCCAACAAACTTTCTGGGGCTGTTGGATAAACCAGTCTTACCATTCTTGCAACGTCGGCCTCGAACTCTTTAATAGTCTTGGCTGCCTTTTGTTTTCTATTCTTCAGCTGGGACTGGTGTATCTGTTCTAGGTGGGTGTGGCCAAATCGCATTTCAAGCTTGCCTACTAATAGTCAAAATCATATGAGTCGTTCGAGTTGAGGGTCTGGAGGACACCCAGAGCTTTGCCTCTGAGGGCTACAGTTAGGGCCACAGCCTTATCTCTGGTTGACCACCCATTAGCACTGGCCGCTAGGTGGTCCGTTGAGGTTCAAAGCACGCTTGAATTGTTTCTGATAATTCGACCATGACGATTTACCATCAAAAGTCGGAGGTTATCCTTAACTGCGGGTTTCGTATTGGCTGTTTTGCGAACTGCTTTCTTATGGCCGCCTGGATTTTTTCTTCCAGTGTTCTTTCTAATTTTTCAATTTCTTCTTCCAATGAGAGAGCCCTCGCTTCTTGTTGAGCCAGTCTGTCTTTCAACTCAACTACGTCACCTAACAAGTTGTTCATCCTGTCATTCATATTACCTGACATGTTGGTTAACTTGACTTGAAATCAGGTGACCTGAAAACACGTTCCGCAGCAGGTTCATTGAAATTGTGGCAGTATGAGCAATTGCTCCATGTGAAACCATAGCCTGTGCGTACATAACGTGTTCATTATATCCACGTACCTGTTTGCCTCAGGGAAGAAGGACGTCCCCTTCCTGACATCATTTTCTCTACCTAAAGTAAATGGCGTATACCCAAAACTATGTAACTTAAGTTAAATTAATAGTATCTTGAAAAATTAATATTGTTTTTTTATTTCTAAAATGTAAATGTTCCTCATGGTCACCCTGTATGTAGACAGCATACAGGCTACAAAATATATACATATAGAATTTTAATATATGTTAAAGTAAAACATAATTTAACTTGCATAAAATATTACATGTTGGCCACAACAAAGGTACTTTATATTGTACTTATAGGAAGAAAATTTCTAGGATGGTAAAACCTATTTGATATTAAAGAGAACTTGATTCTCAACTAAAATGACTCAAATAAATCCGATGATAAACTTAATGAAATAAATTACCCCCTCTATGTACTCACTGTTGATGAAATTTTAGCTGTCACATCACAGGCTTATACTTACATTAATTACCTAATTTCAGGTGTGAACGGTGAATCGTTCTTGAGCTAGTCTAGTCCCGCACACACTGGCCATTTCGCGAGACTTGGTTAATTGGCCAGGCTGAATAGTCACCTCACCAGCTGTGTGCCTAATATTTTCCCCTGCTTCCTCAAAGGAACAAGTAACAATGAACGACCTCGCTCACCTCACAGTACGTAATATGCAATAATGCTGTGGCCTGCAGCCATTGTGCTAGTCACATCAGCTCCCTGAAAATTGATGAAAAGAACGGTACAAAGTTTACTATCCTGGAATACTTAGTGATAATAGTGTAGTGAAAAGTGTAAACAGTGAAAATATATTCTAAGTATAAACCTGAAAAAGTCACATTCAATATGTGTTTTGTGTCATTATTAGTGGTAAAAAAAAGAAAGAAAAAATCACGATCAGATTTATTTGTCTGTTCAGGAAAATTGAGTCATTAAATCGTCTAGTAACCTAACAGTTACCTTAATTAACTATCTTCCTTTGTTTTAATGAAAACTATTTCAATTAATAAAAAAATGGATGAAATAAAATAGCTAATAATAGATATGAGCGCAAAAATAGATGGTAATCCAGAACAAACTAAAGTATTTCAACAGGAATTCATAACCATATAATGGAGACTAAAAAGTTGAAGGATGAAATAAAAAAATACAGCTTACTATTGACAAAGATAAAGGAAAAACAGATGCTTTAGAAACAAAAATAAAAATAAATGAAGAATTCATGAATAATAGGCTCCGGAAAAAGAATATAATCCTTTATAATGTTGGAGACACAACTAGTAAAGATTACAATTCATTAGAACAGAAATGTTTAAAAATAATGAAGGAACATTTGGGGTAAACGTTAAAGACTGTGATATTGATATGTTCTAGATAAGACTAGGAAAAAATTAAAAAATTAATAACATAAAAGAAAACTGAATTACTTAAACAAGGAAAAAGGAACAAAAGATATGCAATACAAAATGTCATGCGATTTTTCTTGGGAAACTAGACATAAGAGAATTGATCCCGTACCTGATTGGAGCTAAGAAGCGTGGGTGTCTAGGAAGATTAAAGCATGACAAACTTCAAATAGACAAAAAAGTGTACTCCTTAAGGCGCGTCCACATTAGTGCATTCGGTGCCGAATATGCTTCCAATCGGCCGGAAATGCTCTAATGTGAACCATGAACACGTTCGCCTTATCCGTCAATTGTTGGTACTGCAAAAGGAACGAACGCGGTAATGTGGACGTCTTTTTGTGGAGAGTCGAACAGAACAGAGTGAATGGATCCCTCTCTTGGTTTTTAAAATGTTTTTTTGATGAATAATTCTTATTTTTTCAATCAGATTTTATTTTCAGTAGTTTGGATATATTTCATTATATATGATGTGGTAGGGAATTCCACAAATACGTGACATGATTCAATATCTTGATAGTTTTAATGGCAAAATCTTAAAAAAACAGTTATCATAGACTAATGGTTTTCCATTAACAGCTTGATTTAACGCTTTGACAAGACATAGGAGGTATAATTGCAATTAGCTTTCTATAGAAAGCTGTCAATAACTAGGAATGAAGAAAACTTTTGCTTTACTAGATTCGATATAAAGTATTTACTCGTACATTACTTAATTAACTGATTACTTGATAAAATGTATCATCTATAAGTACATAAAAAGCATCATAACGTAATATTATTTTATTAATTACATTAAATGATTTATAAAAATAAACAATTTTCCATAATATAGCTAACATTCTAAATATATAATTGAGAAAAAAGAAATGTACCTAATGAGATTCCCTGTAATGTTATTATTTATTTAAAGCATCTAAAAAAAAAAAAAAAAGTGTTTAGGTGGGTAGGAAATTATAATTAAAACGAGATACTTATTAAATCATTGTAAGTTAATAATAATTTCGTCAGTATTTTTAGATTTTTGCTGAGGATTTTGTATTATTACGGATTTCCCATTATATTGTTATTTTGTGGGGACGGTAAGATATAGGATGATCAGGCTTCCGTCTTTCCATTTAGTCAATCCTCAACTTTTGACCGCTCATCTGCCATAAAGACATTATTGATGTAATTTGTACCTTGTCTCTCTTTTGAATCCCTTATTCCATTTAATATATGATGGAAGTCCTCTGACACATCCTTGTGAAGTTTTTAAAAAACTCGCAGGTTTCAACCCCAATCGTTTTTAAAAGTAACGCATTACTTCTGTAACGGTAAAACATTCCTCGCCACTACCGCTTTCTCCTTCTCTCGTTTACTGAATTAAATTTAATATAGCAATATAATTGCTACAAATATAGCTTATATTATATATTATACAAATATTGCTAAATTTTTATTATAGGTCTTATAACTGGCGCAGACTAATTTTTATAACAGCTTGTACATATTATTTTATTTAATAACAGCTTCGTCTGAATCAATGCGCTCAAGAGTCTCGTGAAGGGCAGAGAAAGCAAACAGCTCCGGGTACGTATCAGGTTCCATGGAGCTGTTCCAGCAACTTCGAACCTTTGTTTTAACACCTCGCTGGCGGACAGTGTCGAACCTCTTTGGCGCCAAGATGTTTGAAGTAATAAATTCTTTCTGCTGTTACAAGTAGTTTACTCAAATTATCTGTTGAAACTTTGCATTTGATTTACCAAATACATTTCCTTGTGACGTATCTCGTTACATTTCGTCGAGTTTTGTGTTTTATAAAATTTTATTATTAGATTTTAGGTAAGCCATTATTAATCATACCTCTAATGGTGTGAGTAGTTCATTAAGATATTGTTAACCATTGCAATTGAAATAGAAAATTAAATAATTTGACTTTAAGTCCTATGCAACTCTTCACGTTTCTTTATTCTGCATTTCTATTCAATTAATTTGATGTATATATTTTCCAGAAAACATTAATATGTCAGGAATTATTATTCCGAGCTTATAAATTGATTTTTCATTGGTAGTTAGCATATTTTTTGCAATTTATTGGTGTCAACAGCAAACAAATGTTTTTTCTCATTAATCTCACTCCCACCATTGAAAGTCTACCATCTAATGTTTTGCATTTAATTTTTTTTAGGTACAGCATCTTTGGTGGTCCTTCCGTGCTTAATCAAATGACTGAAGAAGAGAAGTATTCATGTAAAATTTTTTTTTCTCACCCATTTTAATATTACATCATTTTTGTTTTCTTCAGTTTTTCTTTTTGATTTCTGTATATATTTTAGACAATTAATTGTTTCTAACTCTGACAGAAAAGTTAGTGAAGAGAAATATACTTTTTTTCATTATTGTTTAAACACTTGAACCAGCTTTCAAGGCTACTATGCTTCGCCTGCGTTTCAATGTACGCCCGATCATAGTTATTGCTATTTATTGTTCTTGTGTTGGAAACATAAACCTTATATACCCATACCCTGTTACATATACAGTGTAATATGTTAAATACGAAAATACTTAAGACAAAATATCGGCTAATATGAAATAATAAAAGGTTCCGTCAAGCTATTTTGTTTCTTTTTTTTAAACTAGTATATTACATAATAATTTTTTTTTTACCCTGTAAATGGAACATAACTTTTTTGTGTATGTTATGAAGTACACCAGTCTCACAGAGATTCTCGTTTTTATTAACTCAGCTATTAAGTCATTTGTTGACTCTTGTTAGAAATCATATAAATACCGTTTGTAATGAACTTTTCTTTGAAAGCTAAACCCCCTCTTACCTGCTCCAAACGGAGCGGTACATGGCACTACTTGGATAGGGGTCATTCCATATCAAGTGGTCCAAAGTGGTTGCTCGATCATTTAAAAAAAAAATTATAATTTTACCACCAATTATGTATAGAATCAGTAGTTCAAATCAATTTTTAAAAAATTTTAGGATCAACCATTTCAAAATGGCAGCCATTTTTGTTTCATCTTTCAGGCCAATTTTTAAGTTTTTAAGCTCTCACAGAAAATCATTTTCTCAAGACTGGTAAGTCATAGACTAATAATTCAAACACAATTGTTTTCCTTAAAGTCTGTTCTATATTTTGTGTTCTCTTTATTATTTGAATATATTGCAGTCCAATACTTGAAAAGTGCTATTGAAAACAACTGCTTTAAATTCTCAAAACACCATTTTTGAGGGTAAGTTTTGGGTATAAGGGCATGTACGCCAAAGCTGATTTTTGGCATGATGATAAACCTAACTAAGTAGCTTTCATTAAAAGTACTCTTAACCCGTATATTCTTTAACTAATTTTTTTATGAATTTTTAAAGTTCAGATTTTTTCATTTTATGTTAACTTTAGGCTCTAATATCTCTAGTGGGCCAGTTAATAAAAATCTATTTTTTTTACATGTTATGCTTACATGAAACATTAACCTACTGTAAGAAATTTCAACCTGTATCGTTGATTACATCGGTACCTGCTGTTTGTGTTCTACCGGTAACACTGACCCAGTCTGTGTTCTTAAGTCAGCGTGTGCTAACTGTTGCAATAATAAATTGTTTCTTTAACACGTTGAGCGCCAGGGAAAAAATGATGTACTTTTGCCTGGGGCCAAAGCAATTTTTCCTAATTTATAACTTTAATATGATTAGAATGATACAAAAATTGCAAAAGAAATAAATAAAAAGTTTAATTTTGGCAATTAAACAATAATTTTGTGAGCGGTACGTATGTACCGCCCGGCCCCAGGGTAAATCCCGCTACCTATAGTAGTACGGGGGCTGCCCGGTTATGACCGCGACGTCAACCCTTGTCCCCTTAAAATATGTTATTTTAATAAATAAGATATTTTGTTTTATAAAAAAATAAATAAAATTAATTTATTTATTTATTTATACCCCCAAATTAAAAAAAAAAAAAAAAAAAAAAAAAAAAAACATTTGGGCCAATTGCATTGGCGAATTGTTCGGGGCCGGAGCGGTCCAATATGCCTTGAAATCACGCTCGGCAGGCGGTCCCCTGGCCCAGAACAATCTTTTAGCTGGCGGGAGCGGGCGGTACCTGGGGACCGCCTCGGCCCCAGCCAATAGTCCAACAGCGGTACGATCGTACCGCTTGGCGCTCAACGTGTTAAAAATCTTTTTCTAAAAAATACTTACATTTATTAAAGACCTGGTATCTAAAACATTTTTATATATCTGCAGGTGGGCTGGTTCACGTTAAAGAAGAATCTGAGATGCAAGTTGCAGATGAAGGTGAGAGAATGTATTTTATCCGCTATTCTATTTTGTTTGTTTTTATTTAAGCATATTTGTTAATGAAAGCCTTCCTGCGACCTCCATCAGTATGAAGAAGTATTGATATTTTACTTTGTAATTTGTCTTTCTTTACTTTATTATTTTATTTTATATTTGTATTTATTGTTAAATATCATTCATCAATTTTTTGCTTGAAATTTAACAATCACTTGATTTTGCTTTAGCTCATACATTTGATATTAAAGAAGAGGAGATGAAGCATATTTATTATGGTGAGAAAAACGTGCGATTAAACCTGTTCTAATTGCTATTATTATACATTATTTATATATCTGTAGGTGGGCTGGTTCACGTTAAAGAAGAAAGTGAGATGCAAGACGATGGTGAGAACATTTATTTATATGCCATTCCATTTTGTTTTTATGTATAAGCCTATTTGTTCATGAAAGCCTTTTTGTGATATATCCATCAGTTTAAAGAAATATTAAAGTTTTATTTTTATTTCAAATAGCATTTTTCAGTTCAGCTTAGAATAAAATTATGAAATTAATGCAGTGATTATTGCCAGAAATTTAACCATCATTTGATTTTGCTTCAGTTCCCAGAATCGATATCAAAGAAGAAGAGAGGGAGCAGATTTATTATGGTGAGGAAATATTGAATTGATAGTAAACCTGTTCGCATTATTATTATTATTTGTTTCATATATACGAAGGTATATTACACTTGTTGGGCACCTTGTTGGGAAATACAAATGAAAACGTGAAATTATTCGTTGTGCTTACTTCCTGCTAAGACTTCGGTTTTTGAAGTATTAACCATTTTGAACTAATTAAACAACGATCTTCCATCTTTTAAAGCAAAAGATAAATTTTGCTAAGTACCTACCTATCTAAGTAGTTATTTTTATTTTTTAAGGTTAATAGAAGCCGTAGGTCACCAATTAAATCATATATTTATTTAAGTATATAATCCATTACGTTTCGGCCTCAATGTGCCATTCTCAAATGACAAAAACTAAAAATATTAAACAAAACATCAATTAAATTTAAAAACAATTGATATTAAAAAAAATTTTTATACACATTTTTATTTTATAAATACCTTTATGCACATAGTCAAAACAATTAATCCTTCTAAAAGAATTAGTCAATATTTTAAAAAAACATATGTCAAATATCAATCAGAATAACAGCCACGTCTAACATCGTCAACTAGCTAGGAACGACTGACAAAGAATAAGTGCGGCAGGGGTGGGGTAAAACTATTGCTCTATTGTATTATTATCCATAGTCTTTTTTTGAATATTAATTTTATGTATAATACTTGCGTAAAATGTGCTCAAATTTTCTACGTCTGTATGGTTGTTCACCGAATTCTGAATATTTTTTGAAATGTATATAGCTTCTTTAATTTTTCTTTTATTAGGATTATTTTCTTTATGTATTATTGAGGCATTTTTAAAATCAAATTCATGTTTATTTATATGTGTATGTTGCGATAGACCAGTTGCAAATTTTGATTTAGTTGTTTTTGCTTTTCAATTTTGTTTGTGTTGTTGTATTCTTCGTTCTAGCCATTGTGATGTTTGTCCAATATATGATTTATTTTCACAATTTTTGCACTTAACTTTATAAATCACATTTGTTAATCTATCTTTCGGAATATTATCTTTCGTTTTTGTAAATAATTTATCTAGTTTATTTATTGGTTTTTTTCCAAATTTTATTTCATTCAAATCATATTTTTTAAAAGTTTTTTCTATTTTATTGGTCAAACTATCTATATATGTAATCGAAAAAAACTTTTTGGGATAAGGGTTATTGTTATCTTTTTGATTGTCTTTCAGATTATTATTTTTCTGAGTATGGTTTATGTTTTCTTTTTTAGTATCATTATTTTCATTTTTGAAGTAGTCTGTTATTAGTTTCGTTCTATTAATGTTATTTTTATTTTTTTTGTTGTGTGATTTAATATCATTAGTGTTAAGGACCTCTATTATTTTATTATTTTTTGGACTACTTTTTATTATATTATTGTTTTTATACCATAATTTATTAATTATTCTTAAGGGATACCAATTTTCCAAAAGGATGTCATATATTTGCGATTTTACCTTCCTGATGTGTACATCATCCGTTAATAATTTAGCTTTCTCTATAAGATTTTTAGTGGTGTTCAATCTTTGATGTGGGGCATGATTGCTGTGCCAGTTTAGGATTCGGTTACTCGTTATTGATTTTTTGCACCATTGTGTTTGCAATATACCATTTTCTGTTCTATTAATATTGATATCCAGGAATCTAATATTATTGTTTTTTTCTATTTCTATTGTGAATTTTAGTTTATCGGATAATGTGGTTAATTGTTGTAAGAATATGGGTATGTTGTTTTTATCTAAAATTGTAAGAATATCGTCCACGTATTTTAAAATTATCTTAGGTTTATTTTTTAATTTGTTTATGGCTTTTTCTAACAGTTGGTTGAGGTATATTCCACTAAGATTAATCGACATAGAACCACCCATAGGTAACCCATTTCTGATTTTAAAATTTTTTTCATTGTAAGTAAAATAACCATTATCGCAAACTAACTTGACACCCTCTAAGAACAAAGATTTATTTTTTATTGGTGTAAATTTCTCTATTTCCTGCCAATTTTGGTCAAGTATTTTGTATACTTCATTAATGGGAATATTTGTAAATAATGATTCAGCGTCATAACTCACAAGGTATTCATTTTTATCGATTTTTTCCACTTTATTAATTATTTTTTTTATTTCTATTGAATTTTTCACGTCATAAATATTCTCATTATTTAAATGGTCTAGGGAATGATTAAGAAATTTTGCTAGTTTTTCCGTTATTCCATCAATGTTATTAACTATTGGTCTTAGTGGTTTGTTTGGTTTATGTAATTTGCTTATCCCATATATCCTTGGTATTGTGTAGTGCTTGTTAATTAATCTGTCTTTATCTTTTTCTTCAATATATTTATGTTTAATTAGTTTATTTACATAAGTTATTAATTTTTCTTGGATTTCGTTAGACGGGTCTTTTCTCAAAGTTCCATATATTTGTCGGTCGTCCAGGAGGCATTGCATTTTCTTGTCATATTCCGATTTTGCAATGATAATTGTTTTTTTGTTTTTGTCTGATTTTATAACTAGTAAATCTGGATTTTCCCTGAAAAAATTCTTTGTCTCAATAATATCCTTATTTATTTTAGCGTGTAAAGTGTTTATAGTTCCTCGTTTCCTATTATTATCTAAAAATTGGTTAATATCATTATTGATTCTATTTCGTACAACATTTTTGTGGCTATCAGAAGTGTTAATATTTCTTATAATGTTTTCTACGTCAGCTATAATATTTATTATTTCAGTATTATAATATTTCGGTATTATATTAAATTTTTCTCCAAGAGATAACACATTAAGAATATTTATTGGTATGTTTCTATCCGTGGTATTAACCGTCCATCCTTTCGTATACAATTGCTCGTAAGAGGCTAATATAGACTTATGGTTTGTATTATTGTTAATAGTTTGGTTTTTATTGAGATTTTTAGAACTAATGGTAATAGTGTGGTTTTCTTTTATATCTCTATAGGGTTTTTTGATATGAGCTATATACGGTCGATTAATTTTAATGTTGAGCCTTTCATTATGATGTTGGGTATATTCTAATTTATAAGCTTCAAGCAGTTTATTAATTAACTCAAATATATGTGGATTATTATATTTTATGTTATCTAGGTATTCATTATGAAATTTATTGTAGGTTTTAAGAGCCCAGTAACATTGTTTAATTTCTAACGTTAAACATTCTTTTGCTAATTTATTAAACAGATTAGATGATTTTTCTTGATTGTTTATTAAAAATGAAGTATTAAATAGATTTTCCAGAGGTAATATCTTATTAAGCAAATGATGGGGAATTGTATCCGTGGTTTTGCATCTTTTAAGATAGTACATTTTATTATAAGTACGTAAGATTTTTGAATAATTATTAATAAATCTATATGTGCATGAAAGATTTACATTACCACATGTATCTTTAATAATATCAATTTTCAGTTTCTTCCATAACATTTCAATATTCCGCCTAAGTCCTGGGTAATGTGCTGGCCTCCCAGTTGCTTTATCATTAATAGTCTTCTCATTTAATTTTTTAAGTTTTTTTAAAATATTGACTAATTCTTTTAGAAGGATTAATTGTTTTGACTATGTGCATAAAGGTATTTATAAAATAAAAATGTGTATAAAAAATTTTTTTTAATATCAATTGTTTTTAAATTTAATTGATGTTTTGTTTAATATTTTTAGTTTTTGTCATTTGAGAATGGCACATTGAGGCCGAAACGTAATGGATTATATACTTAAATAAATATATGATTTAATTGGTGACCTACGGCTTCTATTAACCTTAAAAAATTTGAATATGGCACCGAAATTAAATGAGAAGACTATTAGTTATTTTTATAAATATTTTATCAAAGTCCCTGAAACTTCAAGAACCGAAGCAGGAAGTAACCACTCCAAATTCTTTCACGTTTTCATTTGTATTTCCACGCAGGGTTTAGCTTATGTTGTGTTCAAGGAGCTTATTTCCTGCTAAATTTGTTGCTCAGCAACTTTTATCTAAAACATTTTTCATTTAAACTAGGTGTTTTTGAGTTGAAACACGGTTTTTCCACCAAAATTGTAAAAATTACAGATTTTTGATGTACCGAAACCGGCTAAACCACTAAACCAATTTAAACTTTAAATATATCATTCTATTTGCAATAGTTTAGCCTCTTATAGTAAGAAGAATGCAATACTTTGTGATCTTTATTTGCCGAATTATATGCGAGAAACTGAAAAAAAATTCCAAAAGATTTCACGGATTATAGACCACAAAGCGCTAAATACGTTCACGTTTTAATTACTTTGTCTCCACAGGAGTGGGCTAATTTTAAAATTAATGAGATCGTTTTACACAGAATTCAATATTCTACAACTATTGTACGTAACATTTTTTATTTGGTGTAACCCTCTTTTAATTGCAGGCTTGGGAACATGAGCGTAATTCATTTTTCCGCTAAAGTGGCTAAATTGATAATCGGTTTTGGCGAAAAGACACCCGATTTTAACTGTTAGGACCTCATTCGACGCGAAATTCAATGCCCTTTTATTTTAGAAATAACACAATTTCTTCTGCAATAAATGTTTTTCGAGTCATTAGCGTAAAATTGAAAAAAAGTTTGAAAATGTCAATTTTGTTTGTCTATAAAATTTCATGGCAACCGTTCTGAGGTGGCAGGCGTTCACATTTGTTGCCTATGAAATGAGTACTTTCAGCCTATATGATCAAAATTTTTCTTCAAATCAGGAACTTTTTTGGCCCTCAGCTCCGTACTATTCGGCTCTACGGGGCATTTTTCCTGAGCCAGGGATAAGATTAATAACGAGTAGTGAAAAGACCCCCAACTATGGACACAGTGTCCTACTATACAGGTGCGTTGGGTGGCCAAGTAACCTTTTGCCCTCAACTGCCAACTATTGCCTGAAGTTTGTGAGTTCAAATCCCAAGTTCTAGGGGTCTTTTCACTATTCGTTATTAATCTTATCCCTGGCCCAGGAAAAATGCCTTACAGCCGAAGAGGCCTGGAAGGGGAGAGAACACAGAGTGCATAACCATCCTGCCTGAAAGTCTTCATTTTCTCGCATTCTTTTCCCTAAAATATTTTCCTGTAATATTCCTGTCGGAAATAAGTTTTTAGATATTTAACCACCACTAAGAAAGCAGCATATTCTTCTCAATTGTGATATTAAATACCATACAGCGCATATAATTTAATTTTGTTATACATTACTAAACAAAGGAATAGTTTACTTTAAAGCTTTACTGTTTGTTATAGGTTAGTAGGTTGAATTTTAAAGGAGTTTTCAAAAATCTGTTTCTGATTGTGGATCCCCTTCAAACGATAAAGTTGCTTTATTCCATTGCTAATTCTAAATAATTTCTCTTCTATTCTGCTTCTAACTTGTGTAGATTATCATTCAACTTATTATTAATATTATTAAGATTTTAAAAGTATGTTCCTTCCTTTGTGTTTCTTGAATAGCCCACAGATGCCAGAAGCTTATTGAATTAGAATAACCCTTAATTGGTTTCTTCTCTTAAAAAAGTACTTAAGATTTTTTAGCTCGTTTTAATTAGTTTCATGTGTACAGGTGGTGTTACACACGTGAAACAAGAGGAACTACTTCTTCCAGATGAAGGTGCGTTACATCATTCTTAATAATAATAAACTTAAATCAGCTAGATTGCTAAACTATGAGCATTTTTTTTTTTAAGATAAAAGATTTCGATTCCCAACGGAGCCAAATCTTTTCTCTTCAAAAATAAATTATTTAAAATAATTTTAAAACAAGGTGGTTACCCAAAATAATGATTGATTTAATATAAAATAATTTAAAAATTGACGAACGTCAAGAGATGTCCAAAATTGGACAAAAGTTGTCCACCTCCCATAAATACTCGCAAAACTTGCGAGATCCTGGGAGAGGTGTCAGTGAAGAGGAAGAATTTGGCACCGTTTGGAAGTGAGCTCCGTGGTGCAACGGTTAGCATACCGTGCATGTCACGCGGAAGACCGGGGTTTGATCTCGGCGTATTCATGACTACCTAGAAAAAAAAAACGAGGAGATACTTAAACTAGATTACAATATTTTAGATGTAGTATGTGAAATATCGCAGTTTTCGAAATCTACTATGATTAAAATAGTGAAAGTAGGTCAGAAAATGTTGAAGACAGATGGAAAATTAAATTTTTCCACACCAACAAAAAGAGGAAAAGTGAAAAGCGCAAAGATTAATATCAATTCATTTACAGAATCTCATTGAATCTCAATGAACTCATTGAATTTCCATAAGGGGATGAGGAAAATGCTAATACCAAATATGCCAAAAAATAGTGTGGTGGTGATGGACAATGCTGCATGCATATCATTGCATGCAAGTGCACTAAAAACCAAATTTTGGATGGTTAAAGAAAGACACTGTAGAGTCGCTTAATGTTAATCGAATACCCTACAGTATTGAAATGAAATAGCCTGAATTATTAGAAATCTGCAAAAGATTAAATATTGAAAAGAAATTTGTTGTGGAGGAAATGTTGAAAGATAATGGTCACAGTCTATAATATTTGCCACCATATCATCCTGAGTTAAACCCCATTGGGTAATGTATAAAAAATAGGGTAGCACAAGGGTGCCTATCTACTGTATTAAATGAAAAAAGAGAATACCTGGAATCAATGTTCAGTAAATACACCAAAGAAATATGGAAAGCGTGCTGTGAGAATGTAAAGGAAATTGAAGAAGATTATTGGTTAAAGGATGGTGTAATTGATGTTGTCATTGAAGAAATTATTGTTTCATTAGGTGACACTTCTACATCCAAGAATTTTTCGAGTGAATGCAGCGATGCTATAAATTATATATCTGTATGCTATAGATTATAAAGATGAAATATTTAGTCAAATTAAATTTATTTTCACAAAAAATAAATGAATTTCAGTTAATGTGATAGATGTGCTTATGAAATTTGTTTAATTTACTTCATACTTATTTTATTCTATACAATCATGATTATTACTGTGATATACCATTTATTCATGTTTTTGTTAATACTGCATGAATGTGATTAGTGATCATTATGATATCATTGTCCTCCACTGTTTTGAGTTTTACATTTTCAGAAAGAAAAAAAAATTATGTTTTTGAATTTTTGATTTATTGCAATTTTGTATTTTATTTTATGAAAAATTGTATTATTTTTAAGTTTGTGATTATATTTTTATTAAGTTTGATGTATTTAATTTTATTCACATTGAAAGCAATTCTATTTATGCATAATTGTAAATAAATCTTTTTAAAAAAAAATTGTTCTGTATTTTAACATTTCAATTTTTTATTTGAATTTATAAAATTTAAATATTTATTTTTATTAAATAATGTTTTGGAATAATAATTTGAATATTGATAGTAAATTTATTGCTGAACCTTTTTACTTTCACTTACCTATATATGAAATATATAGTAAGTGGAAGTATTGCGATCGTGAAAAATTTCGACTTCAACGGTTTTCAAGTTTTCAACGGAAATACACGTTTTGGGGTCCCCTGAGTCGAAATGATCAAGTCCCGCGAAATGGTCTGTGTGTCTGTCTGTGTGTGTGAACAGACTAGCTCAAAAACTATAAACCGTGCGATCCTGAAATTGGGTATTTAGTGTAAGTATATGCCCGCGATGTGACAGCATAAATTTCATCAAAATTACTTAAAGGGAGGTGGTAATTTACTTAATAACTTTTTAGGTTTTTTTCGTTTTTCTCAAAAACGGCTCTAACGATTTTGATTAAACTGAGTATTTGATCTATGTATATGCCCGAGATATGACTGTAAAAATTTCATCAAAATTGATTAACCGGAGGGGGGACTTTACTTAATAAATTTTGTAACATTTTCACGTGTTTTTTTTATTTACTCAAAAAAGGCTTTAACGATTTTGATCAAACTGGGTATTTGATGTATGCATAAGCCAAAGATGTGATAGCCAACATTTCACCAAAATTGACCAACCGGAGGGGGGACTTTACTTAATAAATTTTGTATCATTTTCACACGTTTTTTTTTTTTATTCAAAAACGGCTTTAACTATTTTGATCAAAATGGGTATTTGATTTATTTATATGCCAAAGATGTGATAGCTAACATTTCATCAAAATTGGTCTAACAAAGGGGACCACAACAACGCATTAATTTCTAATCTAAGTAAGTTGGTAAGTGAAAGTTGTGTGTTGCGCGCACGCACCATATTTTTTTATTGCCAATGATAATTATTTCATGAAATATAGTATCCTTGTATTGATTTCTATGTCCTCTCTATCTGTTTGTCATAATTGATAGCATAACTTGACAGACTTCAAATGCCAAAGGAGTAGTAGGCATGGCCTATTTAAGCTCCGCCCTCTGGTAAATTACTTAAATTGTTGCACTATACCTTTTTTGTTTTTAACATTTGATCGTAGGGTTATTCCTCTTTAGTGCAGTTTATTATTATTATTAATTCTCTAAGCTTGTTTACTAATAATGGACTTCTTAAAAAAAAAAGCCTCAGTTTAGTTATTTATTTCAAAGAAGAAACATGGTAGTGTCTTACAAAATTCTCGTAATTTTAAGACTTTGTGGGGAAAAAATTTCACATCCGCTGAAGCAACACGTGAAATTATTAAATATGATGGGGAAGGTGTCCTTGACCAGGGCACTGTGCGGCGTTGGTTTAAAAAATTTAGATGAAGAGATACGACGGAAAGGAAGAAGGGCTCCGGGCAACGAGGTTCTGAAGGAAGCTGTTGAGTCAAATCCGTCAATAACTTGCCAGGGAGTGTGATGTGTCGAAAGATATTGTTAGTCGCCATCTTCTCTCCATGGGGAAGGTGAAAAAGACCAGTAGACTGGTCCCTCACGAACTTACTCCTCAACAATCAGCTAAAAACTAGAAATTTGTGAAAATTTATTGAAAACTTGTGTTGAAGATGAGATTTTATCGGAAGATTGTTACCTGTGATGAAAAGTGGGTTTACTGGCTTATGAGCGAATACCCTAGATTCCTGTCAAACTTCTTTACCAGTTGCTGGGTCATCCCATGTCAATTCAACACAGGCTTGAGCCTCTCAGCCTTGAGCCATCTCAGATTTTCTTGAAATTTGGTATATATGTACTACTTGTATCTACTAGAATAATTGTGAAATATTAATGAGATATGTCAATCCGTTTTTGAATTATTGGTCTCTAAAGCCCTCAAAAATAAGTCCAGAAACAGAAAAAAACACGATTAAAATAGCTGTAGATGTTTTCCTAATTTGACTAGGACTATGAGATTGGTGTCGTTTAACAGCCCATTTCATATTACATACAACAATGTAAAAGTTGTTCTGAAGAAATTTTCTTAAAACTAAATGTAAAATTTTAATTTCAATTGTCTCAAAAAGGGCATCTTCTAAAATATTTACATTTTTTAAAAACTAGGTAGTATTGTATCTATTATCGGAAGATTGTTACCTATAAGATATAATATATGATTATATACAAAAGTGCGATGAAAATTTCTTCATTTCTAAAAAAATTGAAAACGAGTGATAAATTTCCATAAATATCCTAGCATTTTATGATTAAAAATATCTGTTGATGTTTTCCGAATTTGACTAGGACAATGACATGGGTGTCCATAAAAAGAGCATTCACTGCCGTTTCATGTCATATACAACCATGTATAGGTATAGGCAGCAGTTGTATTTATTGCATCTATTAAGAACAACACCTGTTGAATACCGTATCCGTGGTACATCACTTTAATTGGAAAGAAGGTGCCAGTTATCAAGATGCCTTAAGGTTCAAAGTGGAAAGAGAGAGTGAGTGAGGGAGAAGGAGTAATGAAAAAATGTACAGGTAACAAATAAATGACCTTTCCATAACCCTTACCTTACCTGCTCTTTCCATAGAAGTCTCAACAAGGAAATGTAAACAAATATGTACCAACCTTTTAAAAAACATAATAACCTTCACATGATTAGGTTTAAACCGCGCTTAAACTAAACTAAGGCTGTAGAAAGTGAACCAGAGATTAAACCTCGGATTAAAGATAATCCAGTTAATGTTAATCTAAGTTTAAACTATATTGGAGAAAGTGGGCCTAAGAAGATAATAGGTTTTTTAAATTTTAATTTTTATTGTACATAGAGATATTAATTTTAATGAGAACAATATTTTTTTTTATTTTTATTAGCTAGTATGTGTGAAGAGTAATTTAATTGTTATATGTACGTTAATCTTTTTAAATGGGTTTGATTTAATTTTATGTATATAAGGTTGATTAAGGTGTTTTATTTTTTTTTTTTATGTAGTGTTGTATAAAATAAAGAATAATGTTCGAGAAATTTAAAGTTAAATTGTGAATCCTAGCTCCTTTGATGGTAGAAGTATAAGGTGAGTGATTTAGCAAGGAGTCTGGCTGGCACAAGGAGAGGGAGGGGAAGGAGAAGGGGGGGGGGAGAGAGATAGAGGGAAAGATGGAGAAATGAAAAAATAATCTCTCTTTATTTTTTTAATTGAAATAGAATTAATTAAATTTTAAAATAATAATTTATTTGTTACAGGTCCAAACGATAGGTGCCACACAGGTGAAGAGTGGAGTCAATGTCCTTACTGTGATTATAAATCAGTGGAATCTGAAAGAATGAAGCAACATATAATGGCCCTCCATACAGGTGAGAAGCCTCATCAATGTCCTCACTGTGATTATAAATCAGTGATATCTGGAAATATGAAACAACATATAATGGCCCTCCATACAGGTGAGAAGCCTCATCAATGTCCTCACTGTGATTATAAATCAGTGGAATCTGAAAGAATAAAGCAACATATAATGGCCCTCCATACAGGTGAGAAGCCTCATCAATGTCCTTACTGTGATTATAAATCAGTGACATCTGGAAATATGAAACAACATATAATGGCCCTCCATACAGGTGAGAAGCCTCATCAATGTCCTGACTGTGATTATAAGTCAGCAAATTCTCAGACTTTGAAACGGCACATAATGGCCCGCCATAAAGGTGAGAAGCCTCATCAATGTCCTTACTGTGATTATAAATCAGTGACATCTGGAAATATGAAACGACATATAATGGTCCACCATACAAGTGAGAAGCCTTATCAATGTCCTGACTGTGATTATAAGTCAGCAAATTCTCTGAGTTTGAAACAACACATAATGGCCCGCCATAAAGGTGAGAAGCCTCATCAATGTCCTTACTGTGATTATAAGTCAGTAACTTCTCGGAGTGTGAAACAACATATAATGGTCCACCATACAGGCGAGAAGCCTCATCAATGTCCTCACTGTGATTATAAATCGTTGGAATCTGGAAGTGTAAAAAACCATATAATGGCCCAACATACAGGTGAGAAGCCTCATCAATGTCCTCACTGTGAATATAAGTCAGTAATTTCTAAGAGTATGAAACAACATATAATGGCCCACCATTCAGGTGAAAAGCCTCATCAATGTCCTCACTGTGATTATAAGTCAGTAACTTCTCAAGGTTTGAAACGACACATAATGGCCCTCCATACAGGTGAGAAGCCTTATCAATGTCCTCATTGTGATTATAAATCAGTGACATCTGGAAATATGAAAAAACATATAATGGCCCACCATACAGGTTAGAAGCCTCATCAATGTCCTCACTGTGATGTCAGTAACTTCTAAGAGTATGAAACAACATATAACGGTCCACCGTACAGGTGAGAAGCCTCATCAATGTCCTCACTGTGATTATAAGTCAGCAAATTCTCAGAGTTAGAAAAAATACATAATGGCCTGCCATAAAGGTGAGAAGCCTCATCAATGTCCTTACTGTGATTATAAGTCAGTAACTTTAAAGAGTATGAAACAACATATAATGGCCCACCACACAGGTGAGAAGCATCATCAATGTCCTCGCTGTGATTATAAATCAGTAAAATCTGGAAGTATGAAACAACATATAATGGCCCAACATACAGGTTAGAAGCCACATCTATGTCCTCACTGTGAATATAAATCAGTAAAATCTGGAGGTATGAAACAACATATAATGGCCCTCCATACAGGTGAGAAGCCTCATCAATGCCCTCACTGTAATTATAAATCAGTGACATCTGGCAATATGAAGCAACATATAATGGCCCTCCACACAGGGGAGAAGCCTCATCAATGTCCTCACTGTAATTATAAATCAGTGACATCTGGAAATATGTAACAACATACAATGACCCACCATACAGGTGAGAAGCATTATCAATGTCCTTACTGTGTTTATAAATAAACTAATTCTCCGAGTTTGAAACGACACATAATGGCCCTTCATATAGATGAGAAGCCTCATCAATGTCCTTACTGTGATTATAAGTCAGTAACTACTAAGAATCTAAAACAACATATAATGTCACATCATACAGGAGAGAAGAGAGAACTTACCGACTCTGACCTAAACAACAGAAAATGTTTAGAAAACACATTCGTTCAGTCATGAGACTCCTGCAAACTAACTGCCAGGATAATCAACTAAATTGATTTAGAGAAATTGTTAATTTTACTTTCACTTACCTATATATGTAATATATAGTAAGTGGAAGTATTGCGATCGTGATAAATTTTGACTTCCGGTTTTCAACGGAAATACACGTTTTGGGGTCCCCTGAGTCCAAATGACCAAGTCCCACGAAATGGTCTGTGTGTGTGTGTGTGTGTGTGTGTGTGTTTGTGTGTGTGTGTGTGTGTGTGTGTGTGTGTGTGTGTGTGTGTGTTAGTGTGTGTTAGTGTGTGTTAGTGTGTGTGTGTGTGTGTGTGTGTGTGTGTGTGTGTGTGTGTGTGTGTGTGTGTGTGTGTGTGTGTGTTAGTGTGTGTGTGTGTGTGTGTGTGTTAGTGCGTGTGTGTTAGTGTGTGTGTGTGTGTGTGTGTGTGTGTGTGTGTGTGTGTGTGTGTGTGTGTGTGTGTGTGTGTGTGTGTGTTTGTGTGTGTGTGTGTGTGTGTGTGTGTGTGTGTGTGTGTGTGTGTGTGTGTGTGTGTGTGTGTGTGCGTGCGTGCAAAAATTTCATCAAATTTGCTCAAAGGGAGGGGGTACTTTATTTAACTTTTTAAGTTTTTTTTCGATTTTCTCAAAAACGGCTTTAACGATTTTGATTAAACTGAGTATTTGATCTATTTATATACCCGAGATATGACTGTAAAAAATTCATCAAAATTGATCAACCGGAGGGGGCACTTTACTTAATAAATTTTGTATCATTTTCACATGTTTTTTTTACTTTCACTTACCTATATATGAAATATATAGTATGTGGAAGTATTGCGATCGTGAAAATTTTCGACTTCCGGTTTTCAACGGAAATACACGTTTTGGGACCCCCTGAGTCGAAATAACCAAGTCCCGCGAAATGGTCTGTGTGTGTGTCAGTGTGTGTGTGTGTGTGTGTGTGTGTGTGTGTGTGTGTGTGTGTGTGTGTGTGTGTGTGTGTATGTGAACAGACTAGCTCAAAAACTATAAACCGTGGGAACCTGAAATTGGGTATTTAGTGTAGGTATATGCCCGCGATGTGACAGCAAAAATTTCATCAAAATTGCTCAAAGGGAGGGGGTACTTTATTTAATAACTTTTTACGTTTTTTTCGATTTTCTCAAAAACGGCTCTAACGATTTTGATTAAACTGAGTATTTGATCGATTTATATGCCCGAATTATGACTGTAAAAATTTCATCAAAATTGATTAACCGGAGGGGGGACTTTACTTAATAAATTTTGTATCATTTTCACGTGTTTTTTTTATTTACTCAAAAACGGTTTTAACGATTTTGATCAAACTTGGTATTTGATGTATTTATATGCCCGAGATGTGACTGTAAAAATTTCATCAAAATTGATCTACGGGAGGGGGGACTTTACTTAATAAATTTTTTACCATTTTCACATGTTTTTTTTATTTACTCAAAAACGGTTTTAACGATTTTGATCAAACTTGGTATTTGATGTATTTATATGCCTGAGATATGACTGTAAAAATTTCATCAAAATTGATCTACGGGAGGGGGGACTTTACTTAATAAATTTTGTATCATTTTCACAGGTTTTTTTATTTACTCAAAAACGGCTTTAACGATTAACAAATTAAGATATGAATGTAGAAAAATGTGTGACTTCGGGAAATGATTATTAGCAAAACACGTCAATTTCTAATCTAAGTAAGTTGGTAAGTAAAAGTTGTGTTGCGCGCATGCACCAGATTTTTATTTACTCAAAAACGGTTTTAACGATTTTGATCAAACTTGGTATTTGATGTATTTATATGCCCGAAATATGACTGTAAAAATTTCATCAAAATTGATCTACGGGAGGGGGGATTTTACTTAATAAATTTTGTATCATTTTCACGGGTTTTTTTTATTTACTCAAAAACGGTTTTAATGATTAACAAAAATAAGATATGAATGTAGAAAAATGTGTGACTTTGGGAAATGATAATTAGCAAAACACGTCAATTTCTAATCTAAGTAAGTTGGTAAGTGAAAGTTGTGTGTTGCGCGCACGCACCAGATTTTTAAGTTTGTGATCATGAGATGAAATTCTATTTAAGACTATTTTTTAACCCACTTGGAAAGAGGAGTTACTCAATTTGATAGGTATGTGCCTTTTATTTTTTTTTTCCTATTTTTGTTCACCGGTTACTCCGAGATGAATGGAGCAATTGGAACGAAAACTTTTGTATCTTGTAGAGTATTTTCCCAAGGTAGTCGCATTAAAACCTTTTTTGGGTTCTTAATTTAATGTAGAAGTTATTAGGAAAAAACATGAAAATAATTATTTAATTATTGCTCAAAAATTTACTTTTTGAAAAACGTATAGCATATATATCATGAGGTATGCTCCAACAAACTATTAAAACAGGTTTATAAGTAACAAACAGCGCATGTACTATTCCCACTTTTTTTATTCTAAATTTGATTGGTTGATTTAAAGCAATGCTCAATAATGTTTTAATGGTTGAACTGGTTGTTCAAAAGATTATTTTTATAGATTTAAGGAGTTTAAAGCTTATTAAAGACTGATAACAGTAAAAAATCCTAAATTTAGGTCTAAACGACATATGGACAGCATAATCATAAAACTATAAAATTCATAAAATTAAAATTAAGGCTGAGCATTGATAACCCTATTTAAAGCAGATTTGTAAAATCGTTGCCATTATTGTTTTAAATTAGATTTTGATTTCCGACTTCCACTCGCTATGCTCATTAAAAAGGAATTCAATAGTTTCTGGAAAAGCTCATTTTCAGTTGACTTAAAGGCCTTAACAAAGGATTCAGGCGCCTCTGTCTACTTCCGGATACACCCGGTCACTGTCGGGTATTAATATACAAGTAATCATAAAATCTTGTACGGATTCTTTTCTCTGGAGTGACACTTTTTTTATGTTATCTGGATTACTATTAACGGTTTTTAATTATGTTTCAGCACCTATTGAGGTGTTTAGATTAAAATAGCTGTAAGTGCCAAATTATTGATTTTTGAGAAAACAAAAAACTATTTACTAAGCTTAAATGTGGTTCGAAAATTAAGTAAAATATTATGGATATGTCCAGTCAAGAAATAAATACGTCCTGCTAAAAAATTTCAATATTATTTTCTTCTAATTTTTTTCCTTCTAAGTTGATAACGTCCCTAGCTGGTGACACTCACAGAATTTGCTATTGACGATAAGAGAGTCTAGAGACGAAAATCTTAAAGGTAGTCATTTATCAGGAAATGTTTCCATTTTGAGTAATACAAAAGGGATAGAACAATCAACCAATGAATCAAACTCTTTTGTAATATCCGAAGAGGGGTAACGAATAAAAAAAACAATAAAAAAAATAACGACTTCGGAAACCAGAAACCTGTACAAAATGCACTTAAAACTGTATAAAAAAATCTTCGAATTTATTTTAGAAATCATCGTATTGCTTCCTATAAATTATCTTCTGCCCCTAAAAAGTATGAAACAAAACTTAAAACGACTTCGAAAACTAGGAACTAGTAAAAAAATAGTAGCACTATAAAGTATGAAATAATTACCTTCTGATTTTTATAAATATGCAGCAAAATTGAAAATGGTCTGAAAAGCACAAAAATGCATTCAAAGCGATAATTTTAATTTGATTAGTACGAATACATACTAACTGTTAATAAAAATTATTAAATTAAAATGCTAAATACCATGTTCTATATATCACAATCTTTTGAAGGCGGCGCAAATTTTTAAAATTGTTAACACTAAAAATTAGGAAAATCTTAAAAATTTTTATCGATTTTCTATTTTGCGCTGCCTCTGAAAAGATTGTGATGTATTGAACATGGTACTTAATATATTAATTTAATAATTTTTATTAACAGTATGTGGGCGATTCTCATGTTAGGGGCAAGTTTTAGTCCATTACAACTTTTACTTAAATGGTTAAGCCTAACCTGATTTTTTTTTCCATTGCTATATGGTGAAGGTATATCTCTTCTTAATAAAATATTAAAAATGAAAATATTAATGAGTAATATGATTTTATAATTACTTGATCTACTAAAATGTCATTACCATGCACTGTCCCACTCTCGATTTTGTAGTAAATATGTATTTTTTTCCTTTGAAACTTGCCTATATTCTTTGTTAATTTTAGTTAACTGTAGGTATGTTTAAGTAGTTTCGAAACTTTGTCCCTTCACTTTGACGTCATTACCACTCACAAAACAAAACGGCAGAGATAAATCCTTGAAAAAGGAGGAACAGTGGGGAAATTTCTTTTGAGTATAGTGATCACCATGAAGTTCAAGGAAAACCACCTGTGGATTAACCGATTTCTGTTGGGAGCCGGCCTCAGCGCATGTGCCTCGTAAAAAAAGTCACGTACTTTTATTGTTGTCATTACCACGGCATGTATTAACATGCTTTCTTTTCAAGTTATTTCATTCTTTATGTCATCTTTGTTTGAGTATCGTTTGTCTAAGTCAGTTGGCAATAGAAATAATCTCGATTAGTTACACAGCAGTTTTGGCCGAAAAAAAATTCGTGGAAATGTCATTACCAAGTTGAAAACTCGTGTCATTACCACGCCCGAAAATTGGCTCGGTAATGAAATTATGTTATGTGTGTATTAACTCAAATGTTTTTATGAAAATTGCCCATAATCTGAGAATCACCCATACGAGGTGTGGCTGGCTATTAAATAACGAGACTGACGCTGCTACAGAAGAAGTGCGCATGCGCCAAACGCCAGCAACCAACAGCTGTTATCGTGAAGCCTTCTCTTTCGAATGTAGTGCCTCTCGCTTCTGTAAACAAATCAGTACAGCCGTAGCCTTCGTTCGCATTAGAGTTGTTTTTTTTGTTTCGCCGGAAAAATGTTAAGTGTAACAGTAGAGCAACGAATAGTTGTGAAATTTCATGTGAAACTTGGAAAAACCGCTACTGAAACTTATAATTTATTGAAAGAAGTGTATGGCAATAAATGTTTATCGCGTACACGTGTTTTTGAGTGGTTTAAGCGTTTTCAAGATGGCCGAGAAGACGTTCAAGATGATTCACGGGTCGCCCTTCCACGTCGAAAACGGATGAAAATATCGAAAAAATCGGTAATCTGATTCGATCTGACCGTCGGTTAAGTATTCGTGCGATTGCTGAAAATGTACGAATTGATATGGCCTGAACAGTGGAAGGACAAGTCATGGGTTTTCCACCAAGACAATGCGCCGGCTCATTCCGCATTGTCTGGTAAGAGGTTCTAGCCAAAGTCAGCATCCCAGTGTTAGACCATCCGCCTTATTCGCCGGATCTTACGCCGTGCGACTTCTATCTGTTTCCTAAGGTGAAATCTGCATTAAAAGGAACAAGATTTGAGTCTGTTGAAGCTGTGAAAGAGAAAGCGGCACGCGTCCTGAAGGAGCTGACAAAAAAAGACTTCCAGCACTGTTTCGAACAATGGAAGATTCGCATGGAGCATTGTAGGGATAGAGGAGGGGTGTATATTGAAGGTGATAATAAGTAAAAATGTATGAAATAAAAATAAAATGTTTTACAGCATCAGTCTCGTTATTTAATAGCCACACTCGTATATTGATTAGGTAAATCGGGGACAGATTTTTGCTTAAATTATTTTTCGATGCCTTTTAAAATATATAAGTAAATTTGATTTTATGTTTCAGAATTTTTTTCCCGTAATGAAAAATTATTATGACAATTCTTATGGTATCATCGAATTCTGCATTAAATGTGATAAACTAAACAATAAATGCAATTAAGACAGTTTTACAATTAGTCATTGACGTACGTAACTGATTCGTTGCATGCATTTTTCTGTGGATAGGTCCAAGTACATGTACATTTTTTTTATTTTTTTTTTAACCACACTAAATAAGTTCGAAAATAAAATGTAAAAATTGCCTGTAGTTTGAGAATCACCTATGTATTCGTATTAATCAAAATAAAATTATCGGCTTTAATGCATTTTTCTGCTTTTCAGACAATTATTTCATACTTTTTAGTGCTACTATTATTACTGACTCCTAGTTTTCAAAGTCAGTTTAATTTTTTTTGTAAATAAATCATTTGAATTCTTTGTTTTTACATTTCAATTTTTTATGAGTTGATGAAAATTAGATATTTATTATTAGAAACCATTATTATTATTTTTTTTAATTATTATTTTAAATATTTTTAGCAAATTTATATCTGAACCAACTTGAATTACCCACTAAATATTTATAAAACAATGACCCTTTTATATAGATAACAATCTATGTAATACTTTTATACAAAACATTTAAAATTGCTTTCATTGGATATCTTATTACTATATATGTTTTTTTTTTTATTGCGATTTGTAATTATTTCATGACTTCATGACATATAGTATCCTTGTATTGATTTAAATTTCCTCTCTATCTGTTTGTCATCCTTGATAACATAACCTGACACACTTCAAATTGGCCAAAGCAGAAGTAGGCGTGGCTTCGCTTTCAGGTAAACTTCTTATGTTGTCTAGTTATACGAAGGGGGGGGCCTTAGAGCATGTATACTTGAAAAGACTGACATAGAAAAGACATTGTATCTACTCTGCTCTAACAGAGGCAGTACCTTCCTCTAGGCTCAGACTAGACTATCCCCTGTCTCCGGACTTCCATCCCTCTCTTCGCCTAGTTCTGCATCTTCTAGGGGTCTCCTCTCTATCAGGGTCTAGGTTCAGCGACATGCTTACCTTTTCGGGAGTAATTATATACGTGATATTATTTTTAAGCAAAGTTAGAAAATTAAGAGAAACTATTAAGAAAAGAGTGGTGGGAGAGGGAGAGAGAAGGGGGAAGAGTGAAGAGAGGGGAGGGAGAGATAGATAGAGGGGAGATGGGGTGATAAAAAAAATCATCTCATTTGATTAATTTATTTTTTTTTAATTTAAATAGAATAAATTAAATTTTAACATAAAAATTATTGGTTATAGGTCCAAACGATAGGTGCCATACAGGTGAAGAGTACAGTCAATGTAGTCCTCACTTTGATTATAAGTCAGTTACTTCTAAGAGTGTGAAACAACATATAATGGCCCACCATACTGGTGAGAAACATCATCAATATTCTCACTGTGATTATAAGTCAGCAAATTCTCAGAGTTTGAAACAACACATAATGGCCCACCATACAGGTGAGATGCATCATCAATGTCCTCACTGTAATTATAAATCAGCAAATTCTCGGAGTTTGAAACGACACATAATGGCCCTCCATACAGATGAGAAGCCTCATCAATGTCCTCACTGTGATTTTAAGTCAGTGCAATCTGGAAGAATGAAACAACTTATAATGACCCTCCAGACAGATGAGAGGCCTCATCCGTGTCCTCACTGTGATTTTAAGTCAGCAAATTCTCAGAGTTTGAAATAACACATACATAATGGCCCGCCATAAAGGTGAGAAGCCTCATCAATGTCCTCACTGTGATTATAAGTCAGCGCTATCTGGGAGTGTGAAACGACATATAATGGCCCAACACACAGGTGAGAAGCCTCATCAATGTCCTCACCTTGTCAATGTCACCTGTCTTGTCTTGTCACTTGTCTACCTCTTTTCCTCTTCTGGTTGTATGGCGTCCATTCCGTGACAATTTTGGACCACCTGTTGTCTTTACACCGTAAGAGATGTCCAGCCCATTTCCATTTTATTTTCCTTATTTGCGTGAGAGTGTCTTTAAGGCCTATTTCTGTCTTGAGCTTCACACATCTTACCCTATCCTTTCTCTTCACATTTGCAATACTTCTTTCGATGCTATTCTGCCATACCTGAATCTTATTTTCTTGGGCTTTTGTTAATGACCAAGTTTGGCAACCATACGTCATCACTGGAAGAATGCAGCTATCAAAGACCTGCCTTTTTTTATCAATACCTATATCTCCCTTCATAATGTATTTAAGAGACCAAAACTTGTTCCATCCAAATGCGACTCTCCTCTGGATTTCTTTCGAAGCTCTATCCGAAAAAGACACCAGTTGGCCCAAATAAACATATTCTTCTACATATTCCGAAGTATGATTGTTTATTTTCAATTCTTGTTTTTCCCTATTTGTCATTACTTTGGTTTTACTGTAATTTGGATGAAGGCCAATTTTTTCACAAAGCCTTAAGAGTTCTTTGAGCATTTCCAATAGTTCTTGAATGTCTATGGCAAAGAGTACGATGTCATCTGCAAATCGAAAGTTACTCAGCCATTTTCCATTTATTTTTATGCCTACGTTATCCCATTCAAGACTACAAAACACCATCTCTAACACAAGGATAAACAAAAGAGGGGACAATGGGTCTCTTTGACGTACACCCTTCTTGTCTCTGAAGCTGTTGCCTTTCTTTTCTGTCATCACGTATGCTGACATTTCATTATAAAGCTTCATAATTATCCTTATATATTTCTCTTCTATTCTTATAGATCTCAATGCTTCAAATATGCCTGCGTGTAAGATGCTATCAAAAGCCTTTTTGAAGTCGAGGAAACAAAGGTACAGAGGGAAGTTGTACTCCTTGGATTTCTCAATCATTTGATTTTTGATCATTTAATGTTTGAATGTGGTCCACAGTTGAAAGACCTTTCCTTAATCCTGCTTGTTCTTCTGTTATACATTCCATTATTCTCTTTGAGAGCCGTTCTTTAATTACACTCGAAAAAAGCTTTGCCATGGTTGAACAAAGGGAGATAGGCCGCTAGTTCTCCATATCTTGTTTATTTCCTTTCTTATGGAGTAAAATTATCTTTGCTGTTTTCCATTGCTCTGGAATTTCTCCTTCATTGAGAATGAGATTGAATAGTTCTGTCAGCTCTTTCATGAGAGCATCCCCTCCTGCTTTCAAAATCTCATTTTGTACACCATCTGGTCCAGGACTTTTGTCAGATTTTAGTTTTTTTGTGACAAATACAACTTCATCCTCCATTATCGGTGGAACTTCCTCTAAATTTGTTACATCCTTTATTTCTTCGTCTGGTTTACTGGTGGTTCCTAGATTATAATCGTACAATGGCCTGAAGTACTCAGTGGCCACTCTGATGATGTATTCTCTATTTGTAACAATACTTCTTTTCTGGTTCTCAAGAGCGACCGTCCATAGTTTTCCTTTAGAAAGTTCCTTCTTAATTTTCTTAGTAGATCTGTTGTTAGACAAAATATTGGTTATAATATTGTTTTTATATTGTAGTAGGTCTTCTTTTATTTTTCTCCTTATGAGGTTGTTTAATATTGTGGGCTCCTTTCTTTCTTCTTCAGAGAGATCTCCTCTTTTTTTCATCATCAATCTTAAACAGTTCTTTAGTAATTTCTGATAACTTGCTTGGTTTTTTACTTTCACTTACCTATATATGAAATATATAGTAAGTGGAAGTATTGCGATCGTGAAAAATTTCGACTTCCGGTTTTCAACGGAAATACACGTTTTGGGACCCCCTGAGTCGAAATAACCAAGTCCCGCGAAATGGTCTGTGTGTGTGTGTGTGTGTGTGTCTGTGTGTGTGTGTGTGTGAACAGACTAGCTCAAAAACTATATGCCATGCGATCCTGAAATTGGGTATTTAGTGTAGGTATATGCCCGCGATGTGACAGCATAAATTTCATCAAAATTACTTAAAGGGAGGGGGTACTTTACTTAATAACTTTTTACATTTTTTTCGATTTTCTCAAAAACGGCTCTAACGATTTTGATTAAACTTAGTATTTGATCTATTTATATGCCCGAGATATGACTAAAAATTTCATCAAAATTGATCAACCGGAGGGGGGACTTTACTCAATAAATTTTGTAACATTTTCACGTGTTTTTTTTATTTACTCTAAATCGGCTTTAAGGATTTTGATCAAACTGGGTATTTGATGTATTTATATGCCCGAGATATGACTGTAAAAATTTCATCAAAATTGATTAACCGGAGGGGGGACTTTACTTAATAAATTTTGTAACATTTTCACGTGTTTTTTTTATTTACTCTAAATCGGCTTTAACGATTTTGATCAAACTGGGTATTTGATGTATTTATATGCCCGAGATATGACTGTAAAAATTTCATCAAAATTGATGAACCGGAGGGGGGACTTTACTTAATAAATTTTGTAACATTTTCACGTGTTTTTTTTATTTACTCTAAATCGGCTTTAACGATTTTGATCAAACTGGGTATTTGATGTATTTATATGCCCGAGATATGACTGTAAAAATTTCATCAAAATTGATGAACCGGAGGGGGGACTTTACTTAATAAATTTTGTAACATTTTCACGTGTTTTTTTGATTTTCTCAAAAACGGCTCTAACGATTTTGATTAAACTTAGTATTTGATCTATTTATATGCCCGAGATATGTCTGTAAAAATTTCATCAAAATTGATCAACCGCAGGGGGCACTTTACTTAATAAATTTTGTATCATTTTTACGTGTTTATTTTATTTACTCAAAAACGGCTTTCACGATTGTGACCAAACTGGGTATTTGATGTATGTATATGCCAAATATGTGATAGCCAACATTTCATCAAAATTGATCAACCGAAGGGGGGACTTTACTTAATAAATTTTGTATCATTTTTATGGGGTTTTTTATTTACTCAAAAACGGCTTTAACGATTAATAAAAATAAGATATGAATGTAGAAAAATGTGTGACTTTGGGAAATGATATTTAACAAAACACGTCAATTTCTTATCTAAGTAAGTTGGTAAGTGAAAGTTGTGTGTTGCGCGCACGCACCAGATTTTTCTTATTTTAGATGGGACCTGTTCTGCCAATGTCATCAATGACTTTTAAAATTAAGTCATATTTTTCTTGAACGGTACTGGGAGCTTTTCCCTCCTTGCCTGCATGACTGCGTTGCAGGTGCACTGTGAAGTCTTTTTGGAATTTTTCAATTTCAGCTTGATCTTGTAAAGGATTATTTTTCTTCTTTACTCTAAACGGTCTTCTTTTTTTATACTTTTCAATTTATATCTCCGCTCTTAACATCCTATGATCTGTGTTGAAATTCAACCTCTTATGACCTCCACATTTTTAACCAAGCTGATTTGGTTTGTAAGAAAGTAGTCTAACTCAAACTTGTGGCTTTTGGGTGAACACCAAGTCCACTTATCTTTAGCTCTTTTCTTAAAAAATGAATTTCCAATTTGAAAACGTTGACTAAGGGAGAAGTTAATTAGTCAGTTGCTACCTTCATTTCTTTTTCCACATCCCCGATCTCCCATAATTTTTTCTTCACCCTCTAATTTGGAACCAATCCTGCCATTGAAGTCCCTCATAACAATAATCCAGTTATTTTTTCTTTTAAGACTGGAAATTAATTTTTCTAATTCTTCATAAAATTTATCTTTTGCTTCCTTGGTGTCCTCCATTGTAGGAGCCTGTGATTGCACAATAGTTAATTTTTTTTTACAATTAATTTGTAAAGTTAGCACAGCCATTCTATAATTAATTTCTTTAAAATCTGTTATCATATTTTTTAGTTTTTCTGTCACAAGAAAACCAATACTGTATAATCCATTTAAAGATGTCGTGTGCATTAAGACATGTTCTGATTTTTGTTCTAAAATTAAACAATTTTTCCTCCTTACTTCGGCCAAACCAATCACATCCCACTTAATGTCTTTAAGAGCATATATAAGCTCCTCCCACCTATCTTCACCTAACAGTGTCCGAACATTTAATGTGCATACCTTTAGAGTGCCTTTGTTATTACCTTGGAAATTTGTAACCTTTATTTGCTAAGAGCTAGTATCTGTGGTTTGTTTTATACTTAATTCTTTTTTCCCTTTATCTTGATTTTCCAGGAATCTGTCCAAGCTTATAGATCTGTGGCGAGTATGGATCTTTTATTATTTTTTTTTCTTTAGGCATTTTTTCTGATTTCTTAACTGTATTTTTTATTAGTACTTCTCCGTTTTTTTCTTCACTCCTTTCCCTTTTTTTAAAGAGATTTTAGTTCATCCAGTGTGAAAAGTTGGTCATTTATCAATATTTTGTCATATCTCAAGGTGGCCTTGTTTCGTTTTTCCCAGTGTGCTTTCATAAAAGGAAACAGTTCTCTCCTAATCTCTCTGACTGATTTTGGCAAGTCATATTTTATCTTAATTGATTTAAATTCATCAGATTTGATTAGTTTGGATTTATTTCTCATAATCTCATTTTTTAAAAACATCGAATTTATTTTAACTATTACTGGGGGGCCCTCTTTATTTTTTGCGTTTTATTTTTCTTATTTTGCGTTATATCATATGGTCTTAAGTCGGATATGATATAATTCAACATTTTTATTATGTTTTTGTTCATTTCTACAGTTTTTTCCCTGTCTAAGCCGAATATTATGACATTTTTTTTTCGAGCGTAATTTATGTCATGTTCCCGATTATTTCGAATATTAGTTGTGATTTCGTTAACTCGAGCTTTTATTTCTTTGATTTCTTCCTCCTGACATCTATTTTCATCTAGTTTTGATTCCAAGCCTGATATTTTTTCTATTAATATTGTTCTAGCAGTGGACTGTAAATTTTTATTTGAATGAACCTATGTAAATTATTAATTGTAGAAATAAATCTAAACTCACCTGGAGAGAGAGAGTCACTTCTTTATGGTTCAGTTCCTAGGGAGATTAGGGAAAATGGGTGAGGATTTGGATCAGATTTTCTAGGATTAATTTGAACCTTTTAAAGACGATCGTGACATTCGATGTCCGCTTCTCCAGGCTAAAATCAGAGACTGTCCCGAGCTTCATCGAACAATTCAAAGAATTAGAAGTCAGGTTTTACTATCGCTTCACAAACGATCGAAGCCAAGTCACTTCCTAGACTGAACTTTAAAATGTGACGGATAAAATAAGTCTAAGTGTCCCGCGAGAGAGCAGCACCTCCCGGACTATCTATATACTGATTTTAAATTTAAAATTTCCGCGCGAACATCCCCCCGCCTCTGAAAGGTTAATTTCAGACTAGGTTAGGATTTACAAAAAAGAAAAGAAAAAAAAATCACTAAACTAAACATAACCATCACTCTACAAATAAACACAAGTATTATACAATTATTATATACAATTCAATTAATAAAATAAAATAATCATACTACTGAGACTGCAAAGGATAAAGCTTGGTTGCTGGTCTCTTGTACCTACCATTAGCTACCCAAACAAGTGCAACTCTCACTACTCCATCGTTTCCCGGAAATACTTCTTCAACTATTCCGATCGGCCACTTTAACGGAGGAAGGTTCGGCTGATCCACGATTACTATGGTTCCTACCGAGAGAGAAGCAGTGGGCTTTGCCCATTTATGCCTAGTTTGCAATTCATGGAGATACTCCTTTCTCCACCGGTTCCAAAAAGATTGGACGAGCTGGTCTACTAACTGATATCGCGTAAGCCGGTTGTCTGGAACGTTTTGTACATGTCGCGCTGGGAGATATTTCAACGGTGACAATGTCAAAAAATGAGCCGGAGTTAATGCAAGTGGTTCTTTTGGATCAGGACTAAGTGGACAAAGCGGTCTGGAATTCAGCATGGCTTCGATTTGAACCAGAACCATATTAAGCTCTTCGTATGTAAGAAGTTGATTTCCAATAACACGAAACAAGTGAGACTTAACACTTTTTTTATTCGCTTCCCAGATTCCTCCTAGCATTCCCCGTAGCGGCTTCCCGCTAGCCTTTAAAATCACTTCTGTGATCATTCTTGGTATTGATTTAATATAATATGTTAACTGATGTTAAGGAGATTTAGTAGAATCGGAGCTTCCGGGAGGTGGAATGTTGGAGGGGGAAGCTGCCGTGTATGTAGAAGAGAGGGAGGCGCGCAATGGAGAGTTCACTAAAACAGCCGAAACAAAAAATTGCTTACTCCTCATGAAAGCTTCATTTTTCAGCTTTAAAACATGGTTTTCTTCCCCCCCCCCCTTAAGAGATTTTGAGTTAAACTCGTCGTATCAAGATCTTTAAAATGAGCCCAAGTTAGATATTTTTTCTCGAAGTGCAAAAATAGGTGTCCGTTAGAGTTAAACGACAATTTCGCCATTTAAATCCCTTAGGGGTCACATATTTGAAATTCCTTTCTTAGTGGTTACCTACATCGCGTTTAAAATCTAAATTCCGAACTTTTTTTAGCTGATTTTAATTGGTCTTTCCGTGTTGTATTGCTGTACCTGACACGTCGCCTTTTAACTTGCTTCTTCTCAGAAAGTTGCGGTAGTAGAGCTTCACACACGTCAAAATGGCCATTACATAGCGTACCAGTAAAACGTAGTCTTTTCGTGGGATTAAAATTATTGCCAAATACTGCATAAAGCTCATCATTGCGATATACTTCAAAAAGGTAAGGAAACAATTCCCCAGCTGCCGTTAGTTCCACAAATCCGGCAAGGGTTGAATACTGAGACATATGAGTGTAATAACTACTGAAATCAGAATAATTGTTTCCGTAATCATTTTGAGTAACCGCAGAAAATTTGTCCCAATTTGGATGACATGTTGTACTACAATTTGCCGAAAATGACAACATTTTTCTTGAGAATTCTCGATAATATATGATAGAGATCGAAATAAACATGCACCATCCCCAATCATGGGAATCACAGTGTGCATAATTTGATTACCACTAATATTGTAACTAAATTATGCCCGAACTAAATTCCCCGGGTGGAATAAATTTCCAATCAATTCTGTATTGAGCAAGTTGATCAGTCAAAGCATCCTGATACTCCCTAGAACTAAACCAATGAGACAATTGTTCTTGAGCTCCCACAATCAGAATAAATCGTACGACATGGTCCACGGCGCGACAAAAATCGCCGAAAAGCCGCCAAAAACATGGGAGTAGATAACTCTGACACTAATTCAAGATGAACCGCCTTTGTTGACATACATACGATTAGACATATATATGCCTTAAAAATAAAGGGGTTCCTACGCCTAGCCATTGTAATGCGAAGTGGTCCAGCATAATCTACACCAGTTAGCTCGAAAGGCTTGAGACACCCTACATGAGGGAAGGTTACCCATTTGATTACAAATGGGTTCGATTACATTAAATAAAACGATTAAATTTACATAAAACGATTACATTGGCGGATTCGATTGCGAATAATTTCTCGAGCAGAAAGTATCCAAAACCTTTGCCTAATCAATGATAATAATAAGTGTGGCCCGGCATGACAATTTTTCCGATGATGGTAGTCGATCAGCAGAGTTACAAACGGGTCCTTTTTAGGCAGAACAAACTGGTGACAACTATCGAACCCAAGATTAGCATTTTGCAAACGTCCTCCAACACGAATGACTCCACTATTCAGAAAGGGTGACAATCGCTGAATTTTAGTGGAACAAGATTTCCCATTTTGCAAAATATCAAATTCTTTGGGAAAATGATATAATTGAACTATTCGGCATAGATAAAGCTCTGCCCTGTCTAGCTCGTTTGGACCTACCCTCGTCTGTTTAGGTAATATCTTTACGAACCTTAAGATCATAACCATCGTTCAAAGTAATCGCATGTAGTTAGAGGAACGCTGGATAAGGGCGTAAATGGAATTATCGTCTATTTTAGAAAGAGCTACTGTCAAAATTGTACCCTCTTTACTTTCAGGGGGATTATCTAGGATATCTAAATGTGCTTTAACAGGCCAACAGTTTTCTTCCCCTTCCAACCAAATCGGTCCTTTCCACCATAAGTTGTGGTCAACGAGCTCAAGAGGTCTTAAACCCCTTGACAAACAATCCGCTGGATTCTCCATGCTTGGAACGTGCATCCAACTATCTATGTTATTTTGGATTTGCTACACGCGATTGGCTACATAAGTATGCCATCTCGAGGGAGAAGCCTTAATCCAATGTAAGGCTACCATTGAATCGGATAACGCTACAATCCGTTCGACATTACATCGTTGGCTAATAGCCGAAACCGTGTTGTGAAGGAGCTTTGCCAATAAAAGTGCGGCACAAAGCTCTGAACGGGGGATTGTCATTACTTGGATGGGGCTACTTTGGATTTTGCACTTAACAAAGAAACTGTGGAACCTTCCGCTATAGAGTTTGTTTTTAAGTAAATCACGGCCCCATAGCCAACCTCCGAGGCATCACAAAATCCAACCAAAGTGACACGAGAGTCTATTAACACTCCGACGTTTCTTGGAATAGAAAGTTCCGACAATACTATCAACTCTCTTTGAAAATTTTCCCACTGTGTTTTAACTGAGGGGGGCGCAACCTGGCCCCACTCTAACTCCATACACCACAATTGTTTTATCAGAGACTTGAGAAACAAGGTCAATGGCGCCAATAGGCCTAAGGGGTCAAAAATACGAGCAACCGACGAAACTATATTGCGTTTAGTAGCTACCTTGTTTTCGTGGTTCACTCGGAAACGAAATACATCTGTACCGGGTTGCCATTCAAGGCCCAGAACAGCTAGGGAATTGTCAGTTTCAAAATCCTTTGCCGAAAAAGATTTTTCCTCGTCCGAGAAGTGAGCTATCATTTCAGGAATGTTAGAGGCCCATTTTATTAGCTGAAACCCTCCCCTTTTGAATAACTCCTTTGTTTGGGAATAAAGTTGAAAAGCATCTTTTACCGAAGGCATGGAAGTGATAAGATCGTCCATGTATCTTGTATTTCGGGATCCTAATTTTCGCTAAAGGAAAATTTTCACCTTCTTCTTCGACTAATTGCCGAACAGTCCTCAGCGCTAGGTAGGGCGAAGAGGTCATTCCAAACACGACACAATGCAATTCATAAATCTATATCGGGTCCTCGAGCGAAAACCTCCATAAAATTCGTTGGTACTTTCTATGCAATTGATCAATTAAAATTTGCCGGTACATTTGTTTGATATCCGCGGTCAAGGCTACGGAAAATAAGCGAAAATTTATCAACTAAACGAAAATATCCGTTTGTAATTTAGGGCCCACTTGCAAAATGTCATTTAATGATAAATTTGTATTCGTTTTCGCACTAGCATCGAAAACAATTCTTAGAGGCGTACTGGTACTTTTCGACTTGAATACACCGTGGTGGGGTATGGAATAACCGCCCTTTTCAATCGGTTTTGTTACTATCGACATATGTCCTTGCCGTAAATAATCTAGCATCACCTCGTGGTATAACAATCGGACCTCTGGACAACGATCTAATCGCTTTTCTAAATTTATAAATCTTCTCTTGGCTATCTCAAATGAATCCCCCAAACGATCGGGATTTTCCTGAAAGGGCAAGGTAACAATATACCTCCCTGATTCTGACCGACGCACCGATGATTTAAAAATTTCTTCACATTCCGTTTCTACGGGTGAAAGCAAAGTCTTTAAATTAGGAACCTCTTCAATCTCCCAAAATCTTTGCACCAGTCCTTCTAAAGAGGGATGACAAACGGGCATACAATTAATACTATTCGATGGTCGTTCTAACACCGGCGCGTTTCCCATTAGAATGAAACCCAACACGCTGTCCACAGCAACCACCTGGTCCGAGTTCCCTTTAAATTTATTTTCTTTCAATAAATGAGGCACCAACTCAGCCCCTATTATACCATCAATATATCCCGGTGAGTAAAATTTCTCATCTGCGAGTCTAAAATTCTTTAAATAAGACAGCTGAGATCTATCAATTTCACTAGCCGGCAATTTGTCTACAATCTTATCAACCACAAATGGTTCTATATCAAATGAAATATCTGGTTCCAATTCAGACACGAAACTACAAACGGTCTTTCCTATAACAGGATTGACCCCTCCTCTGAAACCTACTACCGAGGATTTTACAGGTGAGATAGGTAATTTAAGTCTTCGGCATGTTTTTGCAGTTAGAAAATGGCACTGACTACCCGAATTAATCAAAAAACGCGCCTCATGCAATTTTCCCCCACCACTCCGAATATTTACTACCGCAGTAGACAATAAAACCATAGAAGAACGCTTGACCGTATCACGATCTTTAAAGTTTGCCATCGAGCAGCAATTGATCGAAGTATTTTGCTGACCTTCCGAGTAGTATAGAAAGGCCGGTTCTGGCACAGGAGGGGCCCCTTGGGGCCCCTCCTTTGTCCAGTACCGGCCTTTCTGTGCTACTACGGGAGGGGCCCTCATGGCCCCTAGTGTGCCCAGAAGCGGCCTTTCTTTTGTTAGTTGAAACCATTTTTAATTATAAGTTTAATTTTAAGTTTTAGTTTATGTTTTAGGTTTAAGTTTAAGTTTTAGGTTTAACTTTAAGTTTTAAGTTTAAGTTGTAGTTTATGTTTTAGTTTTAGTTTAAGTTTTAAGTTTATGTTTTAGGTTTAGTTTAAGTTAAGTTTTAAGTTTGAGTTTTAAGTTATGTTTAAGGTTTAAGTTTAAGTTTTAGCAGCAGGCGGGGTCGCTATCGGGCAAATCAGTAAATAAAAGTACCAAAGTCGTAAATGTGTGAAAACTTGTAAATGCGTGCAGGCGGGGTCGCTATCGGGCAAAGAAGTAAATAAAAGTACCAAAGTCGTAAATGCGTGCAAACTTGGCAATGTATTCCAAACTCGGGAATGTGTGTACTGGAAGAACGGTCAATTCCAACCCATGCCGTCCTGATGTTGCTGCTCTTATATATCCCTGAGCCCTTCCACTTTCCCCCCTCCGTTTGCCCCCTTCCTTCCTTGATGACCTATATCGTAATGCTTAGCGTCCTCGGTGTTTTTTTTTTTGTTTTTTCAAGTTCAGCTGTGGATTTGTAGCTCAATAATAGAGTTCAATAACAATGTTAATCAGGTTTTAATTATAAACCTTGTTATAACAATGTTTATAATTATAAATGAATTTTTATTATTTTTGTTAAAGAACATCGTCTCTACGGGTCCAAGTTTTTTCCTTTAATTCCAACCATTTGACATATAATTTATCTCCTTATGCACTACTTTTTCTACTAAAAATAATAGTTAATGTTAAGCTGTAAGTTAAGAATAATTGAAATAAAAAAAATTTAATGATTTACTATCGTGTATATTTATTTCTATAAATGTAGTAGAAATATTTTAATTTCCTGTCGATCCGAACCCTCCTTCGTTTCTTTGGTTGTTCGGATTGTTAAAGACGACGTCGAGGTCTGGTGTTAGTTCTTCGTTGAAGTCGATATGATGCACTGGTATATGGAAATAAAATTTTTGTAAAATGAGTTGAGCGATTTTGTCTCCTCTCTTAATGTTGTAATCTTCGCTGGAATGATTATGTAAAATAACCTTAATAGTGCCTCTATAATCGGGGTCTATTACACCACCTATTAATAAGCATAAAGTTAATTTAAAAAAGAAAAAAATTATTAATAAAACAATTTGATAAAGAAAATTACCCATAATGCTTATAAAATTTTTCCAGGCCATACTTGATCGGTCCGCTAATCTTCCATAATATCCTTCAGGAAATATAACAGTTAAATTATTTTCAACCAGTACCTTGCCTCCAGCTTTTATTGTATAATTATGAGGGCTAATAAATAAATAAAATTTAATTATAAAATAATCTTCATTAACGATAGGTTAAATAATGGTCAGGATTTTCAGTTTATAAACTGTGTATAAACTGAAAATCCTGACCATTATTTAACCTATCGTAATTGAAGAACAGTTGACCATCTCTCATCTCTCTCATCTCTACTAATCTTCATTAAATATAATTTAGTAAATAATATACCTGCTTAAGTCATAACCAACTGAATCAGGTGTTCCTTTCACTACATCGAAAGCTAGATCTGATCTTTTTACAACATACATGATTCCCTTTTTTTTCTTCTTTTTTTTAAGAGAATAATTTTTTATAATCTAAAACAATCAATTTTTTTTAGTCTTGTTTTTGTAAACTGTAATGGTTGTACGGTAAAGATGTTATCATATCTTCAAGAAAAACTCTTTTATCATCATTGTTTGATAGTGCTTTTTTATTTATTTGTACTGAGGTTACTACATGGTTTTTAGAACGAATCAAATTCATTGGAACTCTGACAACAGAGTAATCATGCTCTTCATCTTTGTCACTATTATTAGGTATTATTTGATTGTAAAATAAAGTATTTTTATAAGATTCGTGATTTATAAATTTTTTTAAGGAATGTTTGGAAACCCCTTTAGCTCGCTTTATTTCGTCAAGAGTTGAACTTTTCTCATCTTCATATTTCAATGAGTACATTTTAGGTCTTAAGGCGATAAATTCTGTAATTATTTGCCTGCTACATTCGTCTTTAAATGCTCCAAGTCTATTTTTGTTTGTTTCAGAATAGCATTCGTGATTTTTAGGATAATTCGAAGTGTCGAAATAATTAAGCATACCTTTCATGTCTTTATAAAAATCTTCAGGTTTTATGTGATATATAAGAGAATCTGTATCTGTGCATAATAGCTGTAAATTTTTGTCGTATTTTTTAAGCATTGCATTATAGTGAAAATCTTAAATTAACGTTTTTGAAATATCTAAAATAGACATGCCGACATAAATTGGTTTATTAAAAAATAATTTGGTTTTGCCCATATGCACGGTAACTAAATTTTCATTTATTATCGTGGAGTCTAAAAAATTGGGTTTAGCTACAAGTTTTCTTAATTTATTCATATCAGTGACTAATTGAATGTTTATTCGATTTCTGATATTTTCCATAGTTTTTCCAAAGACAGCATTACACATCAATTTGTAAAAATCTTTTTCGAAAGGATGTTTTGCTTCCCTTCGTAAATTAGTATTGAAGGAAATGTACGTTTCCAACCATTTTGATTGGTGGAATCGTAACACCCTGTAAATCTTTTCTATTTGAATTCCGTTTTCTAACGCTTGTTTTAAGGCGAGATAATGGGCTACATATCTTTTTCTATCCCCTAAATGAGGAATTAGCTTCTTATGTGCTGAACGGTTAATGGGGGGAATAATAACTTCCGGAAGAAAAGGTAAATCGCGATGTGCATCGTGGTAATTTTTAGGATAAGTAAGGTCCACCTCTAATATGTAACCAATGTCATCAGTCTCTGATAAATTCATAATGATGTCTTGATTTATAGTGTCAGGTTTAGGAAACCATTCGATGTTTCCATAGGGTAGAGGCATCGACATTGCAGTGGCATATAATCCGTTAGCGTCAAGATATTCGATATAAGATGAAGGTTTATTCGAATCGTAATTTGTAGCTTTCATATATTTATTATTCGCTTGAGCAAACTTTTTACTAACTTGGCATAGGCCTCCTCGAATACCTCTTTCGATAAATAAAATTTGATCATAATCGGTGAGTAATTGTAAACGTATTCCGGTAAACTTCAACATATCCCAAGCCATACCAGGTGTGGTGAAAAAATGTGCTGGATCTATCAAATAATTACTTAGGGTTATGTCTCTGAAGGCTTCGAAACAATCGCATAGAAGTAATACATCAATTTTTAAATAGAGATCACTGTAATCTCCCAACGTTGAACACTGAAATTGCTTCCAAACCCTTTGCGCATGCTCATATTCATCGTCCGTTATATCACTACCAGTTAATTTACTGTGAAAAGCTTCCTTATTAGGAAGAGTTCTTTCATCGAGTTTATCCCAATCATCGACGAATTCATACGGAAATACACCTTTTCGTTTAACCAAATGGATTAAGGAAGATGGAAAATGTTGTGAAATTGTTGTAAATTTGGTATCGGGTAGATTAGACACTATTACAGCTAAACTTCTATCGATAAAGCGATAACTATCGATGAAACGAAATCTTAATCCTAATATATTTTTCGTGAAAGAAATATATTTTTCTTGAGTATTGGGAATGACAGTTATATCACCAGGCGTTTCACCTAATAAACGAACGATAAAGTGAGCATCGTATGAAGATAAATTATGAAATAAAACGGGGACAAAAAGTTTTTTTCTCTGCTTTTGTAAACAGCTTGATTCGTCATCGCTTGATTGTTTTTCGTAATATTTTAAAATTTTTGAAGAAAACGATTGTAATGTCTTTATAAAATGGGAACCGACGTCTCTCCCCCTATAGATGTAAACTTTGTTGAAAGGTAAAGGGGAATTATCATCTTCCTCTATAATGGGACCATCAGTTTTAACAATTAAACCGTATGACATAAGATCGTGTTTTTGATATGCCACAGTCCAGGAAACGAGGGGCGAAGGTCTATTTCCCGAAATTGGTGTTAGTATGGTTTCAAAATCACCGTAAATGACAAACTTTACTCTCGATCCTCGTTCCGGATTTTTGAATTTTAAGTACGGTTCATCCACAGGTAGCACGATTCGAGCTGGACTGTTGACGTCGCAGAGTAACGTATGATTTTTTAGCTGCATTTCCGCATCACTTTTTCGATTGTCAAATTTTGTGAAACATCTTTTAAAAATTATAATTTTTTTTTCATGTTTATTTATCTGTTTACTAATGAGTCGAGACAATGATTTTATATAAACATAATGGTTACCATGATTTTGTTTGTCATCACCTTCTATAATTAATAAATCTCTATGGTCGGGTAATATTTGTTTAGCAACTTTTAACGGATAGACCTCTGTATGATTTTCATCTAAAGCGTACAAATTGATTGAAATGTTATTAATTTTTTCAAACCGTTTAATGTCTCTCAAATTAACTGGATAATTTAAACATGAAAAATCGTATTTTGACTTCAAGCTGCAATATTTTGACATTCTTTGAGGATTTTTTGCAACAAATTTAGCTAATATTGCATAAATAAAACACTTATTGTCATTATTTCTGACATTTATACAACATTTTTTTGTGTTAACCGAGTTTGGTAAAACTATGCAACATCCACGTGATGCTGATAATGGTGAATATTTATTAATTTTGAGTCTAAGACCGTCTATACCATTTAAGGTCCACCCGGATTTTTTTAATTGTGACTCTTCAAATTCATTGGTAAGCTTGTCAATGACACTAGAAATAAACTCATCTAAATTGCTCGAAATATATAGTTCTTTGTTTTTAGTTTTAAAGGCTCTATCACATATCTCGCCGCTAACGTTTATAAACTGGGTCTCCAAAACGAAATTTACCTTAATACTTTTAAAAGAGTTTAAATAATTGTTTAAAATTTTTTTAATTTTATCCTTTAAATGCTCTATAAAGGACTTTAAATCCATAATTTTATTTCGTTTTGACGACCGTAAGTAATAGGAGACTATTCGGTTTTCGAATGCTGTCTCGTAACTAACCCCATTTTCATCGTCATCATCCAAAAAAGAAAATAATTTTAAAATATCTTTTTTTGATGGTTCGGATGAAAAAAAAATTTTTTTTGTCTTTTTAGTAATTGGTGGAGAAAGATTTTGTTCCGATGAGCTAATACCACTGGAACCAGCAGTATTTAAATTCTTGTTTTTAGTTGTATCATGTCCTTGGATGGAACTATGATAAATATCAGAAAAGGTACGTTTACCTAATTTACTTATATTTTGTGATTTATTAAATTTACTACAGTATTTTTCATGCGTGAATTGATTAGACATTGTAGCGAACCCTTTTCCACATATTCTACAAATGTAACGGGGTTGAATTTTGTGCTCAACTGCTAAATGAATGTTCAAATCTCTCTTAGAATCATAGGTAGAGTTACACATATTACAACAGAACATTATTAATGATATAAAAAATAATTCTCTTAAAAAAAAAATAATTGTTTGTTATAAACTTATCCGCCGTTAGGCTAGAAAGCAATTTCGTACCTAGAAACCATACAAAATGCACGGGAACGGAGTCTTAGGCAGTATACAAATTTCTAATTAAATCGAAAGAGTAAAAAGGAGTAATTAAATCGAAATATTAATAATATTTAAAAAAAATCGAGGGTATCCACGGCTCTAAGGGTAGAAGCTTATTATCGGTGATGGAAATTGGATGAGGCCAAAAATAGGGGGTAGGTGCGGGAATATTAATAAAAATCGATGTAACCGCTCCCACCCACCCTCTTAACCCTATTTTCGGGCTACAGATATCATACCTCGAAAGCATACAAATTGAACGAGAGCGGAGTGTTAGGCAGTCTAAAAATTGCTAATTAAATCGAAAGAGTAGAAAGGACTACTTAATTCGAAATTTAAAAAAAAAAAAAAAAAAATCGAGGGTAGCCACGGCTTTAAGTGTAAAGGCTAATTATCGGTGATGGAAACTGGATGAGGCCAAAAATAGGGGGGTAGGTGCGGGAATAATTATAAAAATCGGTGTAACCGCTCCAACCCACCCCCTTAACCCTCTTTTCGGGCTACAGATATCATACCTCGAAAGCATACAAATTAAATGAGAGCGGAGTGTTAAGCAGTCTAAAAATTGCTAATTAAATCGAAAGAGTAGAAAGGACTAATTAGATCGAAATATTAAAAAAAAAAAAAATCGAGAGTAGCCACATGTTTTATGATGTAGCATAAAAAGAAAGGACAGAATGAACTGCACAAGTGCAGTCTACATTTATATATCCTCAATGTTTTCCTTTTTTAGAAACCGGACCAGCTAACCTTTTTGATTCAACATATTTCGGTGAATAAATAAATTGAAATTTCAAATTATTCTGTGGGAGGGGGTGTAAAGTATATAAACCTCAAAGAAACATCATATTGCACAGACAAAGTTTTACTTTCAAAAACATCAGCTCTACAAGCAAACGTGAGTATTATTGTTTAACATTTTTAAAAAGTTTAAAGTTTAAAACATCATATGAATATTAACAACTTATGACAAATTTTTTATTTAGATGTCTTCATTAGTGGAAAAGTTAAACCATGCCACATTAAAAGAATATTATAGGATAGATGAGTTAAACATAGGCCAAAAATATAAGATTTTGGATTTAAAAATAGTTGTGGCCAAATATGGACCGACTCTTCTTGCAACGATAGAAGAGTGGGTAGATTTCGATATCCATTCACAACCAATAATTGAACAATATACATATGGTATTTTTACCAAATAGATTTACTAATATCTTTACGGATGAGGAACTAGAAAATTATAATGGTAATTATAGTTTAAAGTGCAAACAAATTTTCTGCTATTATCAAATAATCCTTTACTGATAGAATTATTTTTTAGGAAACATTGTAATGATATATGAAGGCAGGGGAGCTAGAAACTCTTTTAAATTAAGATTTGAACTTATTGAAACATGGTAAAATAAAAGACATTTTTAAAAGTATGAAGTTTTTTTTTTTTTTTTTAAATATAATTATCCCTTCTTATCCTTTAATATATATACAAAACACAATCCTTCTTCCTTTTTCATGCATTGTGTCTTTAACCATAGATGTGTTAAGAACTTTAGAAGGTTCACCATATTACAAACGTTACCTCCTTGAATATCCACCTATCACTCTCGACAATCAAAATGTTTTAACATTCATGAAGATTCGAAGACTTATAGATGAACTGAACCATTACACAAAGCTTATTGGAACAGATAAACAATCAAATGGACATTACATCACTTGTCATTGGAGTGATCCTGAAGCTAGAGATGGGCCTGACACATGTCTATGCTTTATGATAGTTTCAAGTAGTTTTGATATAAAAAAACTGTTGAGGAAACTGTATCATGTAAGAGATAACACTGATAGTGAAGAAAAAAAATGATAAAAGTTATAGAGATGAATCAGAGATTGGTTACTAACACAAAAAAAAAAAAAAAATAACCCCCACTTTCAACATTATAAAAAAAATATTTTAATTTTGAATAATAATCAGTTGTACCACGATGATGGTCCAATACACAACAGAGTTAGCATTAGCAACTGTCTACCCACTCAATAATTCATTAAAAAAATGTATAAAAGTGGGACTCTGTGCTGGTGTGCCAATGGTAGCTCTGGTCAACAAGAAATCTACAATTTACCTAGGCAAGGAAGAATGGGGTGAATTAAGAGCCAGGTCTTCAAACATCTTGGGTCATTTCAAAAATAAAAAACTGATAAAACCTGATGCTGCGAACGATGCAGAGAAAGAAAATGATCAGATTCAATTAAAAAGAAATATCAACATCTCGCTAACGAAAAGAGGTACAGTAAGATGTTTGAAAATTGAACATGTTTATCCCTGGACAATATTATTGAATGAAAACGTTACACCATATATAAAGTTAATATCACCAAATATTATTTTGAAAAAATGTGAATGTATTGTTGCGGCCAGCGGTAGTAGACAAAGCGCCTTTGGTGAACAATGCGTCCGTTGTTCGGTGCCGTACTGGCTGTCGGGGAAGATCAAAGACTCTGTTCTAGATGATCCCCGAACCTTCTAGAATCTATCCAAGACTAATAAATACCGGCTCTAACAGGCCTCAGCGGAGTTGTTTGGCAACACCCGTGGAGTACACTTCGTAGTGAACAGTGATGAGTTAGTGTGATAAGTGGTAAGCCTTATTGTGGTGATAGTGTATGTCGTAGAAAAGACTCTTGTTTTAACCCGTGCGGTTTGTTATAAGTGAGTAGAGTCTGCATACACAGCCTGTTTTGAATCTGATAATAAGGCATAATTACCATTGTGAGTAATTGATTAATAAATTATTGTCCTAGTGTTAATTGTTCATTTTATCGAACCCGAAGCCCGTAACAACTGGTGTCAGGTGTGGGGTTTATTTTTAGCATTAGCGTATTTATTTAGTTTGTTTTAAATAATTTTTTTCTGTTTGTTATTTTAGTTAATTATTGTAATTTAGGTTATTGAAAATTTGTTTGTCTATTTTGAATATTGTTTATTTTATTTAATATTTGAGTTTTATTTAATCTTTTTGGTTTCTTTTAATAATTTAGTTTATTGTTTAAAATGTTGAGAATTTCATTTGTAATTTAAATCTTAGTAACTGTGTATAGGATTAGATTTATTTATTTTTCGTTGTTTGTTTATAATCAACTTATTGTTGTTAGTCTTTAAGTTTTGATTTGTTAATTTTAATTTTGATAATTGTATATAATATTTAAAATGTCAACCGGTGGCTTAAGATTGTATGATTTGAAAGTAGCAGATTTAAAAAGGGAATTAGAAGAACGCGATTTGGATACTTCTGGGAACAAGTCTATATTGCAACAAAGGCTCAGGGAAGCTTTAATTAGTAGTGGAGAGGATCCAGATCACGTTCTTTTTGAAACAGAATTTAGTAAATTGAAAAATGAGTTGTTAGAATTTAAAAATGAGTAGTTAGAAAATCAAAATGAGTTATTTTCTACGTTATCAGAATGTTTTACTACTTTAGAAAATAAGTTAGTTGATAGTGATACTCCTAAGATTTCGGTTAAGAAGGTTCTTAGTGCTACGCAAAATGATAAAGAAGAAGAAGAAGAGCCCTTCGACCTTGATCCTCAAGTGAGTGTTGAAGATGTGAAGGTGCCGCTTGGTGGATTGAGAGAGGTGGATCCTTTTGTGTGTGGACCTTGCCGCAATGCTGTTCATTTCGAAGAGGAGTTCATGAGACACATGCCTGAAAGGATAAGAAATGCAGAGGTAGCTGCTGTACAGACTGTGGTGAATTCTAGTTCTTTTGTGTATGCTAAACCTGTTGATACAGACATTAAGCCATCGCCAGTAGGGAAGTCAATTGACAAGAATGATTTTGATGAAGGGGATGAGGAAGAGCCTGTTGTAGTAAGAAGGCTTGTTCTGGGGGTCTCGCCTGGAGAATTCATGGAAGTTGAGTCAACCACTGGTGTTGAAAAGGGAACGGAGAATATTGAGAGCGTGAGAGATCAGCTCGAGGATGGTGGCAGCTCTCAAGATAAGGAAGAAGAGTTTGTTGTTTTCCAAAGGTTCCATCCAGGGAAGAAGCAATATGGATATTTGCTTGGATGGTAGGGATGCCCTTCTGAACATAGTGGCTGGGAGCCGGCTGGAAGCTTGGAGGCTTGTCGGCGTCTGCTTGGAGCATTTAAGGAGAGTTTGGCCGAGCGGTCTTTGAATGGACAGAGGACTGCCATATCGGAGAGGGCTGGAAACGATCAAGTGACAAACTCTGGAAACTTTTCAATCAGTGGTCGGCTAATCAGGTACAGCAAGCAAGGAACCTTGAGCTGGAAGGAACCTCAGGGAAAGGCTTGGTGTGGGTCTATGAAGCGTGATGATGCGGAACTTGAAATGTTAAACAGGAGAATGCCTTTTACTGATTCTGATGAGGATGATGACCCCTTAGCAGAGAAATTGAAATTGGAGAGAGAAACTGACAATGAAGTGACAGTGAGTGGCATCATTCGAGGACCTGATCGGCCTCCTCCTAAGCCAAATATTACCCATGGGACTACAGAAAGTCCAACAGAGGTAGTAGGACTCGAATCGAATGGTGATGAGAGCAAACCATCAGCTGCTCATGGTGCTGTTAACGGAATCTTAGTTAAGCAGAGCATTGGTCTAGACCCTCACAACCAACAGGTGCTGGTTTCCAAAGCAAGTGTTGTAAGGATTGATCCAAGCCAGGTCCCGGACCCAACTTCTGGTGTTTGTGTAATGTCAAATGCGTTTGGCATTGTGGAGCTCGACTCTGTTGCACCGGCCAGTGAAGGTGGCTTCGCCTGGTAGTTTCAAGAAACTCGCTGTGCTTCTAACACTCGGTCAGGAAACAGGAAAAGTCCTGCTGGAAGCTGAAGAGGAGAAAACACCTGAGCCTATTACACCCCATTCACGACCTGATCTGGGACAGATCAGCATTAAGGAGGGGGTAGTGTTGCGGCCAGCGGTAGTAAACAAAGCGCCTTTGGTGAACAATGCGTCCGTTGTTCGGTGCCGCACTGGCTGTCGGGGAAGATCAAAGACTCTGTTCTAGATGATCCCCGAACCTTCTAGAATCTATCCAAGACTAATAAATACCGGCTCTAACAGGCCTCAGCGGAGTTGTTTGGCAACACCCGTGGAGTACACTTCGTAGTGAACAGTGATGAGTTAGTGTGATAAGTGGTAAGCCTTATTGTGGTGATAGTGTATGTCGTAGAAAAGACTCTAGTTTTAACCCGTGCGGTTTGTTATAAGTGAGTAGAGTCTGCATACACAGCCTGTTTTGAATCTGATAATAAGGCATAATTACCATTGTGAGTAATTGATTAATAAATTATTGTCCTAGTGTTAATTGTTCATTTTATCGAACCCGAAGCCCGTAACAGTATCAAATTGTGTGAACTGTTTGATTCTGTTTCAAAATCTTTGGATTTTTTGTACAATGTTATTGAAAAATGTGAGTACAATCAATAAAAATAACTATTCACAACAAATTGTTTTATTTTTTTTTAATCCCATTTTTAAAAAAAAAAATTATTTATCAATTTAAGGTTGGTAAAAAACAAAAAAAAAAACAAATATGTATTTTAACATTTTTTAATTAAATAATAAAACAAGATAAAAAAATAATTAAGTAACAATACAGGATAAAAACAATTAATTCGATTTATCTAAAAACCACTGACATTGAGGATTATTAGTTTTATGATAACTGTAAGGAGAAATTGCACATGTTGATAAAGTTTTAAATTTCAAATTACAAAAGTAGCAAGTAGCAGTGTTTCTCCATCCTTTGATAAAACCGTTGAAGGCCAGCAGCATATGTTCAGGTTTCATATTTATTGTCTTGTTAGTGAATGTATTACGCCAGACTGATTCGATAGAAAGATCCACATTTTTCGGATTCATTCTCATCCAGTGAGCCAAATTGTGAGCTTGATTGAGGGAACATACATATTTGTTCCAGGATCTGTCGCGATGATATCGACATTTAATCGTGGTATCTGTCAATTTCTTTAGAGATGGACAGGAAAAGTTGTGAAGGTCATAGACAGGTCTCTTCAATATATCTTCTAAAAATATACACTTTTCACAACCCTTGGCGTATAAAAAGTCATATTGTTGTATCCATCATATCCGTTGCTGTTGTAATAGTGATCATCAACTTGTCATATTCTATTTCACCATAATCCCAGGAAATTCCATGAAGATTTTGCATTGCCCATAGATTTTCAGATAATTGATCTTCTTGATGGGGAGGTTTGAAGAACCAGTGTTGCGCTGTCGATTGTTTTACATCTACTATCGAAAGCTCTTTTATTATAAAATCACGATGTCCGTTAACCACATCGAGGTAAGCTTGAAAATCGATGACTGCAACGCGATGAGTGGCAGGCTTAGACATGGTGTTCGCCATCTATCGTTTCAACTCGGATACTGAAGTAAATTCCGTTCTTGTCCGGGTATTTAATACAACTTTCTTACCAAACCAGTCCCCGCCTCGTATTCGACGATCCGGTCGTGTATCGTGAGACAGTAGGTTCTCGTATCACTAACAAAATTTTTATTCATTTCGAATTCGAGTCTCATGTCTACTGTTGCATTTTTAATTGCTTCGCTTTGTTTAGAACAATCGATGACTACGATGGGGGCGAGCTCCATAAAATCTTGTCTATTCAATAGCGGTTCAGGATTGTCTTTTCCGTAATAGCTGACTTGAAACCTGCAATACATTTCGTAGAGAAGAGCCGTTTTTCCCTTGTCCCAATCCAAGTTGAGATCGTCATAAGGATACTGTTCCGAATTGAGGAATAACTTTACATTTCTTAAATCACAGTGATCAAAGTTACTACAATCCTTATCTCTTCGTTTGAGTCTTCCGGTTTGGAAGGCGACGATAACGTAACGTGGTTTTTCCAATTGCGATGATGTTTTTACAGCTCAAGTTTCGTTTGACGTTCCTGTTGGTAGGGCCGGGTGCTCATTCAAATCCCACGATCTGAAGGATATCGGAAGTTTCTGATTCTTGTCTATTACTTTAAGAATTCTTAATCGCTGTTCATCGGAAAGCTTGACATGCGGTACTTTCCATATCACCTTATCTAATTTAATATCGACATTGTCAGTAGTACTTCAGTAGACTCCAAAAACTGAGTTATAATCAGTATTTGATCTGATAAGTATCAATTCCTGCTTTACATTTAGAAGTATGCGTTTGAAATCTTCAGCAAATCCGAGAAGGACATGAAGAGGTATGCAAACGTTAAAATTACCATTTTTTACAATAGATAGCGTTTGATTTTTGCTAGGCATAATCCATCCTCCATTTTATAATCCTTTGATGGTGTTGGGAGTTTGCGATACGTAACCTTTTAATGTGCTGGTTATTCCAGGATTGCGAACTTTATCTATCTCTATACCGTTTAATTCATAGCGTATCTCATCAAAGAGGAATGCAAAACCGTTGTTTGATATAGAAGTTTCGGTACTAGGAGTCTCGTCAACTTTCGTCACTGCGATCGATCCCTCCAAATAGATAAAACTATGAGCCGGTAGGGTGTATAGGTCTTGTTGTTGAATCGGGATTCTTATTTCATCCGATTTGTTCAGTGTCGATGAGGCGTAAGGTTGATGCGTATGATACTCGAAAGTACTAATGTTCTCATCGAAAAGAATATCAGAAGAAATATTTAAAATATTATACATTTTTTTTTCAACCGAAATCCTAAGCGTCGTAAAAATAATTTGTTCTCTGGTGTGAACACTATCAAACGTTTCTTTAAACTAGTCGAGTAGGAAGGTCTTTCTTCTCTTTTATAGGTACAAATGTTCTTGGGAAAACTGTGATTAGTAAAATCTATAGCCATATTTTTTTCTTATATGCAATCTTGCCGTTATGGTCTCTCCACGAAAATTTATCAGTTGACCGTTTTGGTCTAATATCCTCAGAGTGATGTTTTCAATCGTTCTCACGTTGATCGTGTGATAAATGACAGGAGAAGGACTTTCGACGATCTTATATCCCGGATCTACGGTCGGAAAGAATTGATGAATGATGTGATTCGGTTCACCGTTCAGATAGGAACCAGCAGCTATGTTGCAGTGTATTGATATTACGTTAATCTTCATAATTTCCACAATATCATCAGAGACGTGATAACCCTGTTTAGGTTCTAATACGGTATTCGGTCTATTGAATCCCAAAAGCGGTCCGATGGAATTCGGCTTGCCGGTAACATTGAAGTATACCTTTTGAGTTGAGCGTAATTCCGTGTTTAGAGTATTGTTATTTCCTCTGAGAATAATACCATCATTTTGTTGAATATTTTCTTCGAGGTATGTGGAAATAGACTCGATGTCATAAGATCCTTCAGGTATCTGAATCTTTTGATCCCCAAAGTAAAACATATCACATTCATTTTTAATTATGTTTGGTATAGTGTTGTAAGTTTCAAAAGAGAGGAGACCTAACTCGTAATCATCGTCACTCAAATCTATAAATGGAAAAAAGTTTGCGGATAAAACGTTTGATTTACCCGACAGCGTTACCGTCAGACTCATTTTTGATATCTTAAACAGATTTTCATCCGTATTTATACAGAAATTGCAGACACAAATGTCCGCAGTATGGTGTGTTCCATTTTTGATAATTGGTTCTGTTATAATATATCCTAGTGTTGGAGGTGGTACCTTTCAAATAATTCGACAACTCGGGTTGGGGTCTCAAATTACCAAATGGATCGAAATATAAAACATTATCACCTTTTTTGACGGAACATACCCAATGAGAGCCGAGACGATCACTCGTATCGAGATTAACAATTGCACTTTCATTCAGTCTGATTTTATTTGGTAGCGTATCAATCATGAACACTCCTCTAAAATAAGGAACTCCTATCGCATATTTTTTCAACTCTACATCCGTTAAAGCCCTTTGCGGTAATAAGGATAGTCAAATACCCTCCTCTTTAAGATATAATCCGTAACCTTTTCGATAAGGTTTTAAGTATAAGCCACTACCTATTTTCTGGTCTTCCATTTTGAGGTTATGTCTTTTCATCTCTTCGAGTCTTTCTTTCGCATCTTTTGCTTCGTTTACCGCTTTGGCTATAGCAGACGCGCCTCCGGCCAGAGAGCCGATCGCCGATAGCCCCGCCATTATGGGTACCAGAAGTGGTAAAAATCCTCCGCTTTTTGGTAATGGTAAAATTCTAGGTGAGCGAGGAATGGCTCCGTATTTTTTCAAAAAACCTTTGGCTCTTGTCAGGGCTAATCGCGATGCTCTGCTTAGAGACGATACGTCCTTTACACGCGCAGCGTCGATTATATTTCGAAACTTAAGACTCTTTTTTCTTTTCAGCAAGACATCTGACTCTTTTTTTCTTCCAATTTTTGATTTTTTTATTAATCCAGCTCCTAATTTAACTTTAGCTTTCATTGCGTTCGTTATTGCCCAGGCGGCTGCTTTTTCACTTAAACTCGAATCTTTAGCTCGTACTCTTTGCCAAGCCTTTTCAGCGAGTATCCGATCTGCCACAACCTTTTATCAGTGAATTTATGATAAGCAAGATCGTGTTCTTTGCACGCTTCGTCCAAAAGATTGATTCCTTCGTCTCCTCTAGCTAAACGTTTTTTCAATTTCGTACCAGGACCGCAGAAATGATAACCAGGTAGGTGAGCTTCAAAGGGGAGTCGATCTATAAGTCTATTAATTAAACCTCTTCCTCTTTTAATCGCTTTAATCATACTGAAGTGAGCTTTTCATCGTCCGCTACTATTTATACCGTGGACTCGAGTTCTTTTTGAAAAAATTCAAATACTAGACGTCGTCCCGAAAGATTTAATAAAACGAAACGAGACTAAACGTCATGGACCTTTATTACCCGATAGTATAAGGGCGATTATATGTGGACCGAGCGGATGTGGAAAAACCAATCTTATGATAAGCCTTTTATTAGACCCGAAAGGACTCAAATTTGAAAATATTTACTTATACGGTAAAATGTTGGATCAACCCAAATATGATTACTTACGTTTAGTATTGGAAAGAGTACCACAGATTGGTTATAATACTTTTACCGCTAATGATCACGTAATCGACCCTGAAGAAGCAAATGAAAATTCCGTCTTTATTTTTGACGATGTAGCTTTGGAGAATGAGGATATTATACGCAAGTTTTTCTGCATGGGAAGACACAAACACCTCGATTGTTTTTATCTTACACAAACGTATACGAGAATACCAAAACATCTCATTAGGGATAACGTTAATCTTGTTATACTTTTTAATCAAGACGATCTTAATTTAAAACATGTTTATAACGATCATCTAAGCTCACCTGATATTCCATTCCAGACATTTAAAGACATGTGTTACTTGTGTTGGAAGGATGATCCTCACGGATTCATTGTAATAGATAAGACATCACACAATTCCTCAGGACGATACAGAAAGGGTTTTGATACGTTTATAATTTTATAAAAAGAAGAGCGACATTAAGATAAAACTCAGTTTTAAATATGAAGCGTTCGATACTACAAGATAATGTTACAACAAGTAAACATTTGCGAAAAAAAATCAAAAATCTCCGTGAAGAACTCAACCGATCTGACGAAGAGCTTAAGAGGACTTTGAAACCCATAACTGAACCTCTTTATCAGTTAACTTCTCATTTAATGAAACCAAAGAAAGATGAGGCACAAGAGGAGGATTTCACTAGGAAAAGTGTAAAAAAAGAATATGAAGATAAATTCACAAACGGAACTGATGAAACTTCTTACGTCGAACAGGAGCAAGGTCCTTCTTCATCGACTCCTCTTCGTCATAAACAGCCAATAATAGAAAAAAAATTTGGATCAGATGACGATGATGATGATAGCGAAGAATCAAAAGAGGAGAAAACAAAGTTAACTACCTCTCGAATGCAGGAAATATTAAAATCAACTCCAGAAGGTAGGAAAATATTACAATCACGATTACAGCTCTTCCAGTTAGGCTCACTGATATCCCCTTATATGGAAAAATATATTACCGGTGATACCGAGGATATGGATACCAGGTACGGCATCAGGATGCTACCTCAAGGCGGTATGGCCATCGGAAATTCAAAAGTAACTGTTACAAAAGACGTCATCACTATTGGTGGTGAAAAAAAGAAACAATATAAGGGTACCCCAGGTCTATACCAATTATTATTTATGAAAGAACCGAAAGGTTATAATCAGAAGGATTTAGACGATTATAAGGAAATTGTAGATTTGACGAATACTCACAGACAACATTACAGCAAAGAAAAACCTTTAGCAGGTAATCGAGGATTAAAATATAAGAATATCATATCTCCATTATTTAAACCTAAGGAATCATTATCATCTGGAGACAAATCGGGAAAAGGTTATTACTGGATGCAAGAAGGTGAAACTGTGTACGAACATTGGGATGATCCGAACGAATTAGTAGATCGTTTGAGACTTTTGATAGCATCGACATCGAGCGGTCACAGCGGACATCAAAATGAGATTAATTCTATAATAGAGGAGCTCAGAGAAGCTAATATAATTTACTAGCATTTTGATTGTACACGATAGTAACGCTATGTCCACTAACAAGTTCGGATCTCACATTCAGAAAAAACAACACGTCCGACTTAAAAAAATCGAAGAAAAATTGAATCTTTTGAAGGGGGAAGCGAGATTTCAATTACTTCTCAAGGACTCTAATACTCTAGATGTAGGAAAAAGACGGATAGTTAATATATCAACAGGTGTAGCGGGGAACGATGTGCCCAGTAAATTTTATGTCGACAAACTCGCAGCTTTTTATACAGATTTAAAAAACTGGCCTGGGAACTCGATTAATGGTAATCGTAAGCGATTAGTGAATTTCGCAGACCCCGTTGATGACAGAGACTTGGCAACTAGAGGATTTGTTGAAAATACAGCACTGTGCATCACCAAAAACAAATTTGGTGAAGTAACACACAATAAATACGATGCTGAATGTAGAACTATTTCAAACGTATCAGATCCTAAAGAGGAACAGGATGTCGTCACTTTGGCCTACGCTCTGAAAAATTTTGTAGCCAAGGTGGAAGGAGTAAAGGAAGCGATAGTAACTGAGTTACATAAACCGACTCGTAAAAATTATCCCAGGAGAAAAACAATCTTAAAAGGTATCCATGATTTATGGCAAATCGATTTGGTAGAAGTTCAACCATTAGCGAGATTCAATAGAGGTTTCAAATACCTATTAACAGTCATCGATTGTTTTTCAAAATACGCTTGGGTTGAACCGGTAAAAAACAAAACCGGACAATCTGTTTCCACAGCTTTGAATAACATTTTCAAAAAGAGTTCCAGAAGTCCGAAAAATATTCAAAGCGATAACGGAAAAGAGTTTTATAATTCATTTTTTCAAAATCTTATGAAAAAAAGAGGTATTAATCACTACAGCACCTATACAACAAAAAAAGCTGCTATAGTCGAACGATTTAATCGTACCCTCAAAACAATGATGTGGCGTATGTTCAGTCTCCGAGGAAATTACAAATACCTAGATATCTTACCGAATATTTTAGAAAAGTACAATCATTCAGTTCACAGGGCAACTATTGACGTCAAGTCTTCACAAGATGAGAAGGTAATTACAGATAAATTATATTCTTCAAATAATATTATAAATATGAAAAAATATAAATATAAGGCGGGGGACTTTGTAAGAATATCAAAACATAAAAGTATATTTGCGAAAGGTTACACACCAAACTGGTCTGCTGAGATATTTAAAATTGTAAAGGTTAATAAGACAAGACCTGTTACTTACATCCTTGAAGACATGAAAGGTCAACCTATTTTAGGATCCTTTTACGAACAAGAGATAAACAAGACGAAACATCCTAACGTTTATTTAGTAGAAAAAGTATTAAAAAAGAAAGGAAATAAATTATATGTCAAATGGCTGGGCTTAAATGAAAAAAATTGGATTAATACATATGATATACTATAAAGGAGTTAACAAAAATATATCCGATAAAACCGGTTAAAATTTCGGGTATTTTCAACTAATTTCGGTTCTAAAGTTATTTTACATAATCATTCCAGCGAAGATTACCACATTAAGAGAGGAGACAAAATCGCTCAACTCATTTTACAAAAATTTTATTTCCATATACCAGTGCATCATATCGACTTCAACGAAGAACTAACACCAGACCTCGACGTCGTCTTTAACAATCCGAACAACCAAAGAAACGAAGGAGGGTTCGGATCGACAGGAAATTAAAATATTTCTACTACATTTATAGAAATAAATATACACGATAGTAAATCATTAAATTTTTTTTATTTCAATTATTCTTAACTTACAGCTTAACATTAACTATTATTTTTAGTAGAAAAAGTAGTACATAAGGAGATAAATTATATGTCAAATGGTTGGAATTAAAGGAAAAAACTTGGACCCGTAGAGACGATGTTCTTTAACAAAAATAATAAAAATTCATTTATAATTATAAACATTGTTATAACAAGGTAATATAATTAAAACCTGATTAACATTGTTATTGAACTCTATTATTGAGCTACAAATCCACAGCTGAACTTGAAAAAACAAAAAAAAAAAAACACCGAGGACGCTAAGCATTACGATATAGGTCATCAAGGAAGGAAGGGGGCAAACGGAGGGGGAAAGTGGAAGGGCTCAGGGATATATAAGAGCAGCAACATCAGGACGGCATGGGTTGGAATTGACCGTTCTTCCTGTACACACATTCCCGAGTTTGGAATACATTGCCAAGTTTGCACGCATTTACGACTTTGGTACTTTTATTTACTTCTTTGCCCGATAGCGACCCCGCCTGCACGCATTTACAAGTTTTCACACATTTACGACTTTGGTACTTTTATTTACTGATTTGCCCGATAGCGACCCCGCCTGCACGCATTTACAAGTTTTCACACATTTACGACTTTGGTACTTTTATTTACTGATTTGCCCGATAGCGACCCCGCCTGCTGCTAAAACTTAAACTTAAACTTTAAACATAAACTACAACTTAAAACTTAAACTTAAAACTTAACTTAAACTAAACCTAAAACATAAACTTAAAACTTAAACTAAACCTAAAACATAAACTACAACTTAAACTTAAAACTTAAAGTTAAACCTAAAACTTAAACTTAAACCTAAAACATAAACTAAAACTTAAAATTAAAGTTATAATTAAAAATGGTTTCAACTAACAAAAGAAAGGCCGCTTCTGGGCACACTAGGGGACCATGAGGGCCCCTCCCGTAGTAGCACAGAAAGGCCGGTTCTGGACAAAGGAGGGGCCCCAAGGGGCCCCTCCTGTGCCAGAACCGGCCTTTCTATACTACTAGCGAATAAAAACAGACATAAAAATATGAGATAAATTGACTAAATATAAATCGAAAATAAAAAGTTTTAAGTGTTCTTATTGTATGTAATTATGAAAAAGATGTTGGTTATATTAGTATGTATGTATGATGAGGATTCCAGTTGACAAAGTGACTAACTCCAATTACACCATTTTTTTCAATAAGATTTTATCACCCCTCATAGTTCAGGATAAAAAGAAATATGGTGAAAAAATTGTGACTTCATGAAATTTTGGTTTTCACTTTGTGATAGCAGTCAGATTCGAGATCTGCAGAGTCCGCCCAAATTACGGGGGGATAACTTAAGGAACGTTGAAATGGAAGAAAAATATTTAAAAAAAGTTTCTATGAATCTTCGATAGTTTCTATACTTCTGTATATAATAGGACCATCACTGTAGTCGGCGTTTAGGTTATACTAGAAATATAATTTTTCAAGTATTATCTAATAACTTATTATCTGCTGACTGCTTGGAATGGGCTTATAGGATTCATAATCAGAGAAACCATAAAAAACGATGCATAACTCGACTAATTTGCAGCAAAATTGATTGTTCATTCACTATTTTCAATTTCCCTCTAAAGTATATAGGGTTCCTTATTTGGGCGGACTCTGCAGAATTGAATTTTAATATTGATACCAAGTTAAAACCGAAGTTTCGAGAAATTGATAATTTAGTTCGATATTTCCATTAATTTTAAAGTTTTTCTGTTATTAAAACTACCACACAACTACCGGAGCGAAGCCGGGCACCTTAGCTAGTATAATATAAAGTTGCATAAAATATTGATTCTTAACTAAAATGACTCAAATGAATCCGAAATCGTTTGAGCCGTTTTTCAGGAAAATCGAGGAAAATGTGATAAACTTAATGAAATAAAGTACCCCCTCTGTGTACTCAATTTTAGCTGTCACATCACAGGCTTATATATTCATCAATTACCTAATTTCAGGTGTGTACGGTGAATCGTTCTTGAGCTAGTCTAGTCCCGCACACACTGGCCATTTCGCGAGACTTGGTTAATTGATCAGGCTGAATAGTCACCTCACCAGCTGTGTGCCTAATATTTTCCCCTGCTTCCTCAAAGGAACAAATAACAATGAACGACCTCGCTCACCTCACAGCACGTAATATGCAATAATGCTGTGGCCTACAGCCATTGTGCTAGTCACCTCAGCTCCCTGAAAAGTGATGAAAAGAACGGTACAAAGTTACATTCAATAAGTGTTTTGTGTCATTATTAGTGGTAAAAAAAAGAAAGAAAAAATCACGATCAGATTTAGTTGTCTGTTCAGGAAAATTGAGTCATTAAAACGTCTAGTAACCTAACATTTACCTTAATTAACTATCTTCTTTTGTTTTATTGAAAACTACTTCAATTAATAAAAATGTGATGAAATAAAACCGCTAATCAAAGATTTGAGTGCAAAAATAGATGGTAAAACAGAACAAACTAAGGTATTGCAACAAGAAATACAGAACCATCTACTGGAGACTGAAAAGTTGAAGGATGAAATAAAAAAATACAGCTCACTATAAAGATAAAGGAAAAAACAGACGCTTTAGAAGCAAAAATAAAAATAAATGAAGAATTCATGAATAATAAGCTCCGGGAAAAGAATATAATCCTTTATAATGTTGGAGGCACAACTAGTAAAGATTACAATTGATTAGAACAGAAATGTTTAAAAATAATTAAAGAACATTTGGGGTAAACATTAAAGAGTGTGATATTGATTATGTTCTAGATAAGACTAGGAAAAAATAAAAAATAATAATAACATAAAAGAAAATTGAATTACTTAAACAAGGAAAAAAGAACAAAAGATATGCTCTACAAAATGTCATACGATTTCTCTTGGGAAACTGGACATAAGAGAATTGATCCCGTACCTTATTGAAGCTAAGAAGCGTGGGTGTCTAGGAAGATTAAAGCATGACAAACTTGAAATAGACAAAAAGTGTACTCCTTAAGACGCGTCTACATTAGCGCATTCGGTGCCGAATAAGCTTTGAATCGGCCGGAAATGCTCTAATGTGAACCATCACGTTTGCCTTATCCGTCAATTGTCGGTACTTCAAAAGGAACGAACGCGCTAATGTGGACGTCTTATTTTGGAGAGTCGAACAGAACAGAGTGAATGGATCCCTCTCTCGGTTTTTTAATTTTTTTTCTGATGAATAATTCTTATTTTTTCAATCAGATTTTATTTTAAATAGTTTGGATATATTTCATTATACAGGGTGTTTACTATTTTAGGTACGTGTTCTCTAACACAAAATAAACAAAAAAGTTCATATTAACATGTATCTCAAACTCAGGTATTAAACAGATATCAAAGGATAAAGATTTATTATTACTATTTATTTATTATTATTACAACATTTAGAGTAAATGTTCAAAGGCGCCTCCGTTTTGTTGAATGCAACATTCAGCACGATGAATCCATGCTTCTCTGGCTCTTCGTATAGCATCAGGATGGTGGTTGATAGTTACTGCGGCTTCCACGATCCGATTTCTTAGCTCTTCTTGCGTGTCAACTGCCGCAGAATAAACCATAGACTTCATCCAGCCCCACACAAAATAATCTAATGGCGTTAAATCCGGAGATCGTGGTGGCCATTTAACAGGTCCGTTTCGACCAACCCATCGGTCTCCATAAGTTGCATTTAAATAATCAGTGACACTATGAGAAAAGTGAGCTGGAGCACCGTCATGCATAAACCACAGCCTTTGCCTAATGCCTAGCGGAATATCTTCTAGAATATCATGCAGATTATTTTCAAAAAATGCAAGTAAGATATACCTGACAGCCTAGGTGGCAAAAAGAAGGGGCCGATGATTTTGTCGCTTAGAAGACCACACCAGACATTTAAAGAGAATGTATGTTGGTAATGTCCAACAGCAGTCGTATGAGGGTTTTCTTCGGCCCAAGTATGGGTATTTCGAAAATTAAGAATCCCGTTTCTTGTAAAGCAAGATTCATCAGTAACCAAAATGCAGTTCAGGAAGTTAGGATCTCGTGTGCATTGTCGAATTAACCACTGGGAGAAATTTCTGCGCTTGTTATAATCTTGTGGTAACAAATCTTGCCTACTTGATACGTGAAATAGATATAATTTTTGTTCGCGTAAAGTTCGCCATACGCTGGTAGAGGAAACATCGAAACGACGTGCCAATCTTCTGGTACTAGTAGTAGGAGATAACTGAACAGCATCGAGTATTTCTTCTTCTACGTTTGCAGTTCGTCGAAATCGTTGTCGACCGGCGTTCACTCGTATAAGACGTCTTTCAATGGCCTCAAACGTTTTACGATTTGGTATTCTTCGGTTAGGAAATTTTTTCACGATATCTTCGAACAGCAGCAGCACCGTTTGTATGTACCTCACCATAAGTTAAAAGCATGTCTGTTTGTTCATCAAAAGTGAATAAATTTGTGGTATCTCCCATGATAATCATAAATTGAATTGTGTCACAAGATTCACTCACACTAAAACACACAGAACTAGACAAACAGATGAGCAACTACTGTCATTGCTTATCGTTCATTTGTTTATCAGGTGATTAAAACCTTTTATTTAGTATTAAACACGTTAAACGTTGTACAGTCAGTCTTAATGCAGTAAATAAATAATAAATCTTTAACCTTTGATATCTGTTTAATAAATGAGTTTGAGATACATGTTAATATGAACTTTTTTGTTTATTTTGTGTTAGAGAACACGTACCTAAAATAGTGCCGTGCAATTCCGAAACACCCTGTATATGATATGGTAGGGAATTCCACAAATACGTGACATGATTCAATATCTTGATAGTTATAATGGCAAAATCTTAAAAAACAGTTATCATTGACTAATGGTTTTCCATTAACAACTTGATTTAACGTTTTGACAAGACATAGGAGGTATAATTGCAATTGGCTTTCTATGTTTTTAGAAAGCTGCCAATAACTACGAATGAAGAAAACTTTTGTTTAAATAGATTCGATATTAAGTATTTACTCGTACATTACTTAATTAACTGATTACTTGATAAAATTTATCATCTATAAGTACATAAAAAGCATTGTAACGTAATATTTTTTTATTGATTAAATTAAATGATTTATAAAAATAAACAATTTTCCATAATATAGCTTACATTCTAAATATATAATTGAGAAAAAAGAAATGTACCTAATGAGATTCTCTGTAATGTTATTATTTATTTAATGCATCTAAAAAACAAAAATGGTTGGGTGGGTAGGAAATTATAATTAAGATACTTATTAAATCATCGTAAGTTAATAGTAATTTCGTCAGTATTTTTAGACTTTTGCTGAGGATTTTTTATTATCACGGATTTCCTATTATATTGTTATTTTGTGGGGACGGTAAGATACAGGATGATCAGGCTTCCGTCTTTCTATTTAGTCAATCCTCAACTTTTGACCGCTCATCTGCCATAAAGACATTATTGTTGTATTTGTACCTTGTCTCTCTTTTGAATCCCTTATTCTATTTAATATATGATGGAAGTCCTCTGACACATCCTTGTGAAGTTTTTTAAATACTCGCAGGTTTCAACCCCAATCGTTTTTAAAAGTAACGCATTACTTCTGTCGCGGTACAACATTCTTCGCCACTACCGCTTTCTCCTTCCCTCGTTTACTGAATTAAACAAATATAGCTAATTTATTATAGGTCTAATAACTGGCGCAGACTAATTTTTATAACAGCTTGTATATGTTATTTTATTTAATAACAGCTTCGTCGGAATTAATGCACACAAGAGTCTCATGAAGGACAGAGAAACCAAACAGCTCCGCGTACATATCAGGTTCCATGGAGCTGTTCCAGCAACTTCGAACCTTTGTTTTAACACCTCGCTGGCGGACAGTGTCGAACCTCTTTGGCGCCAAGATGTTTGAAGTAATAAATTCTTTCTGCTGTTACAAGTAGTTTACTCTAATTATCTGTTGAAACTTTGCATTTGATTTACCAAATACATTTCCTTGGGAAGTATCTCGTTACATTTCGTCGAGTTTTGTGTTTTATAAAATTTTATTATTAGATTTTTCAGGTAAGCCATTATTAATCATACCTCTAATGGTGTGAGTAGTTCATTAAGATATTGTTAACCATTGCAATTGAAATAGAAAATTAAATAATTTGACTTTAAGTCCTATGCAACTCTTCACATTTCTTTATTCTGCATTTCTAATCAATTAATTTGATGTATATATTTTCTAGAAAACATTTGTGAATGTGCAATATTTAAATTTAATATTACATGAATTATTATTCAGAGCTTATAAATTGTTTTTTCGTTGGTAGTTAGCATATTTTTTGCAATTTATTGGTGTCAACAGCAAACTAATATTTTTTCTCATAATCTCACTCCCACCATTGAAAGTCTACCATCTAATGTTTTTCATTTAATTTTTTTTAGGTACAGCATCTTTGGTGGTCCTTCCGTGCTTAATCAAATGACTGAAGAAGAGAAGTATTCATGTAAAATTTTTTTTTCTCACCCATTTTAATATTACATCATTTTTGTTTTCTTCAGTTTTTCTTTTTGATTTCGGTATATATTTTAGACAATTAATTGTTTCTAACTCTGACAGAAAAGTTAGTGAAGAGAAATATACTTTTTTTTTTTTTTTTTTTTAGAATAATAAATTATTTTTATTGAAAAGAAATAATACAATCTGCCACACTCTAGGGCATTTGGTATTAGTGATGTAAGAATACATTCATACAAAATAACTAAAGAATAAACAAATATGGAAATAAAAAGGAGAAAATAAAAAAAATAAATAACTTAAAAAAAGAAAAAGAAAACACATTCACACTTATGTACAATATTTACATTCAGCCAAGGGATCTCCGAGACGAGTCCTACCACCCACATGTGGGAGGCAAGGCAGGTCTCTATGAGATCCCAGCGCTTCTCGCCCTGCCGCATCACCGGTATTAAGAGCCGGTGGAGACAGGGCGGGAGCACTTGCGCTACATTCGCTCAGGGCTTGAGTGGAGAAGCTGGCCATTGCCAGGACTCCATAAATCTATTTACAAAAGGTCTCGAGGCCACTGCCGTTTCAACCGTCGAGGAGGATTATAGGGGTGGTTGGAGTTGGAGAGGGATTGCGCTAGGGGATTGGGATGGTGGCTGAGGTTCTGGTGGAACTTTGAGAATTTGGTTGGGATGACGTCGAGGACAAATGGGATGTTAAGGTCATGATGTAGGGTTTTGTTTGAAACGTAGTAGGGAGCATTAACTATGGTACGAAGGACTTTAGACTGAAAGGATTGGATACGTTTGATGTTCGAAATTTTTGCTGTCCCCCACAGTTCAATATAAAATATTTCAATATATAGAGAAATATACTAGTTTTCATTAATGTTTAAACACTTGAACCAGCTTTCAAGGCTTCTGTGCTTCTCCTGTGTTTCAATGTACGCCCGATCATAGTTATTGCTATTTATTGTTCTTGTGTTGGAAACATAAACCTTATATACCCGTACCCTCTTACATATACAGGGTAATATGTTTAATACGAAAATACTTAAGACAAAATTTCGGTTAATATGAAATTATAAAAGGTACCGTCTTAAGCTATTTTGTTCCTTTGTTTAAACTAGTATATTACATAATACTTTTTTTTTTGTATCCTATAAATGGAACATGACTTTTTTGTGTATGTTTTGAAGTAAACCAGTCTCACAGAGATTCTCGTTTTTATTAACTCAGCTATTAAGTCATTTGTTTACTTTGTTAGAAATTATATAAATACCGTTTGTAATGAACTTTTCTTTGAAAGCTAAACCTCCTCTTACCTGCTCCAAACGGAGCGGTACATGGCACTACTTGGATAGGGGCCTGCTACTCGTAACACTGACCCAGTCTGTGTTCTTAAGTCAGCGTGCGCTAACTGTTGCAATAGTAAATTGTTTCTTTAAAAATCTTTTTCTAAAAAATACTTACATTTATTAAAGACCTGGTATCTAATACATTTTTATATATCTTCAGGTGGGCTGGTTCACGTTAAAGAAGAATCTGAGATGCAAGTTGCAGATGAAGGTGAGAGAATGTATTTTATCTGCTATTTTATTTTTTTGTTTTTATTTAAGCCTATTTGTTAATGAAAATCTTCCTGCTACCTCCATCAGTATGAAGAAGTATTGATATTTTATTTTGTAATTTTTCTTTCTTTACTTTATTATTTTATTTTATATTTGTATTTATTGTTAAATATCATTCATCAATTTTTTGCTTGAAATGTATCAATCTTTTGATTTTACTTCAGCTCACACAATTGATATTAAAGAAGAGGAGATGGAGCATATTTATTATGGTGAGAAAAACGTGCGATAAATATTAAACCTGTTCTGTTTGCTTTTATCATACATTATTTATATATCTGTAGGTGGGCTGGTTCACGTTAAAGAAGAATCTGAGATGCAAGTTGCAGATGAAGGTGAGAGAATGTATTTTATCGGCTATTCTATTTTTTTGTTTTTATTTAAGCCTATTTGTTAATGAAAATCTTCCTGCTACTTCCATCAGTATGAAGAAGTATTAATATTTTATTTTGTAATTTTTCTTTCTTTACTTTATTATTTTATTTTATATTTGTATTTATTGTTAAATATCATTCATCACTTTAGCTTAGAATTACATTTGAAATTAATGCTATAACAGAAATTTTTTGCTTGAAATGTAACAATGATTTGATTTTGCTTCAGCTCACACAATTGATATTAAAGAAGAGGAGATGAAGCATATTTATTATGGTGAGAAAAACGTGCGATAAATATTAAACCTGTTCTGATTGTTATTATTATACATTATTTATATATCAATAGGCGGGCTGGTTCACGTAAAAGAAGAAAGTGAGATGCAAGACGATGGTGAGAACATTTATTTATATGCCTTTATATTTGTTTTTGTTTTTATCTGATCCTATATTTTCATTTTTTGCTTTATATTCATAAATAATTTTCAACGATTCGGAATAAATTAGTGCATTTTTTCCATAGCTAGGTTAATACAATACCTGCGTGGATTTGCTAAAAAATATTTTTGGCCCTATAATGAAATATTTCAGGTTTTAAATAGCTCCCTTTTTTATTTTTTAAAACCAACGGTGAGGTTGGGTTTTTCTTCTTTTTTATTGCGATCTGAAATGAGGATAAAAAGCTGCAAACATATAGCTATATTTATTAAAATAATTTGGTTAATTTCGGAGCAGCATAAAGCTGGAAGGGAAGAAGCTCTCTATTTGCGATATAAATCGGAAAGACAAAAAATAAGGAGGGGGGATAATTCAAACTGCTTTACTGAAAATTATTACTTGCAAATGAAATAATGTTTTGATTTTGTTTCAGTTCCCACAATCGTTAAAAAGGAAGAGGAGAAGGAGCAGATTTATACAGGTGATAAAAATATAAAATTGATATGAAACCTGATCAAATTGTTGTTTGAACTTTAACCTTTTCTCACAAATTGTCCCTTGTATGTATGATATCATTTACTATTTTAATTTATTATACAGCTATATAACAGCTTGGGAATAGTCTCACTCAGTGTCATGGCAGTGTACTATTATGCTCAAGATATTTCTCAATTATATTGTGAATTGTCGCTAAAAGTGGCGGGGGGGGGGGGGGGGGGAGAGGCATTGTGTGCATAAAGAGCCAGTATCAGGCGTTTGTATTCGGGTGTGATTTTGGTCATTCGTCATTGTGAGGAAAATATAAATTTGTACTACATTTCATGTTCACAAACCCTAAATGGTGATTCTTACACCCCTCGATATAAATATTAGACGACTATTAATTATCTCTCAATTATTCAGAAACTATTTGTTAGTGGCATTTTGTTTGATTGTAGTTATAGATCTTAGAGTTAAGCTAAGTTCTTTCTAGGTTGCTAAGTAACTTTTGATTCAGTTTACCTTTTTTTTTATTTAAAAAAATACTTCGATTTGTTACAAACATGTCATCTAAAACCTTCTTATATATCTGTAGGTGGGCTGGTTCACGTTAAAGAAGAAAGTGAGATGCTAGATGGTGAGAACATTTATTTATATGCCATTCCATTTTGTTTTTATGTGTAAGCCTATTTGTTCATGAAAGCCTTCGTGATATATCCATTGGTTTTAAGAAATATTAATGTTTTATTTTTATTTCAAATAGTATTTTTCAATTCAGCTTAAAATAAAATTATGAAATTAATGCAGTGATTATTGCTAGAAATATAACCATCATTTGATTTTGCTTCAGTTCCCAGAATCGTTATCAAAAAGAGAGGGAGCAGATTTATTATGGTGAGGAAATATTGAGTTGATACTAAACCTGTTTGCGTTATTATTATTTGTTTCATACATAAGAAGGTACATTATAGCTCATTATTACTCAGCTTCACACGAGATAACTTGTCGTGACTGAGGCACATCTTAGGAACTAAAGTTTCTAAACTAAAATATAATTAATTAAAGATTATCTTGCACCATATTTTTTCACACCTTAAATGCTATAATAATTTAGAGCATCACGTATTTTCTCTCTCAAGTAAAATACAATTTTTTATTGTTAATTAAAAGTTTTTATTTATATCAGTGAAAACTTCATTTAGTTACCATGGAAACAAATAATTTCCATTAAATGTGTATCAACCAAAACACATCGATAATTCTTTCCCATGAACAGAACGCCTTTACTTATAAACAGTGGTCTGTTTATAAACTGTGGCCGGCGTTTACCACTGGTGGCCCACACATGACTGCCTCATCAGGCATCGTGTACCACCGGTGGCCATCACTAGAATGCCTCCTTGGCTAAATAATTAGATCTTTAACACTTTAATTGCCGAAAAAGAATACCTGAGAGTCACGTTTCGACACAATTTTAATTTTTAATTCTCTGGCAAGGGAACAGTTACTCAATTTCAGGTGACATGGCAGCCAAAGTGTTAAGGAAGTAGAAATAATTTCTAGATAGTTGATAAATAAATAATGAAAATTTAACATGAATTTTAATTTAAATTTTAGGGGAGAGTAGGGTAAAGTGGGGACGTTTTTTGTCTTTTCTTGTGAATGGTACATTTTTCACCAAAAATCTAACATGATTCATAATTTTTAAAGGTCTACTACCTATCTTTATGATTGTTAAGTGTTTTGGATAAATCGGAATGGTTAGGCTTTAATTAATAAAAATACAAAATATTCCCATTTTACCCAAACCTTCGGGTAATGTGGGGTATCCTTTTTGAATTGCACAAAAATGCTTTATAATTGCCTTGCGTATTGTATAAAACACACAGCTATGTATTAAAATGTTGGAAAATTTGTATAGAACCTGATATAACAATACATGGTAAAGGTACTTAAGAGCGGCTGATGGGTGTGGCCTGTTTTGAGAGGTTTTGTGACCGTGATGTTATCGAACTCCCGTCACCTTTTTTTCAGTTAAATAGTGCCTTGATTGGCTTTAATAGATTCTACCTTCGACTCCCGCTCGCTGCGCTCGCTCTTCAGAGATAATTAAACCCCCAAAAGGGTCCTTATCAGTGGAGATCGGGCCTTACTTTGAAGGGCGCCTTAGTGAACGGCGCATAAGCCGCACTTCAGTACAGCATAGGATTAATAAAAAATCTGGTGCGTGCGCGCAACACACAACTTTCACTTACCAACTTACTTAGATTAGAAATTAATACGTTTTGTTAATTGCCACTTCTCAAATGAACAGAACATCTTTAATTATAAGGCATTGGTTTGTCATTAAAGGAGTTCGGCGCATGTGTGAACTCAAGGTGTTTTATGAGTTGACGAAATATTCTTCTTTTTTTCTCCTGTATATGTTTACTTGATTTTCTTCATATATCATATTTAGCCATTTCTTATTTTTAGGCGTGATGAGAGACAGTTAATTTCTCAATATAAACTAAAACAAAGGTACTTTATAGGAAAACAAAAAAGGCCCCTTCCCCATTTAAGCCCCCTCAGAACATTTTAATAATGATAAAGCTTACCTGATATTAAATAAAAACTAATTTTCATTAAACATGACGAATTTGACAAAAATCTTTAAAGCCGTTTTTGAGATAATCGATCAAAAAGGTAAAAATTGGAAAAAAGTTAAAAAATAAAGTGCCCCCTCCGGTTGATCAATTTTGACGAAATGTTGGCTATCACATCTTTGGCATATACATACATTAAATACCCAGTTTGATCAAAATCGTTAAAGCCGTTTTTGAGTAAATAAAAAAAACACGTGAAAATGATACGAAATTTACTAAGTAAAGTCCCCCCTCCGGTTGATTAATTTTGATGAAATTTTTACAGTGATATCTCGGGCATATACATACATCAAATACCCAGTTTGATCAAAATCGTTAAAGCCGATTTTGAGTAAATAAAAAAACCACGTTAAAATGATACAAAATTTATTAAGTAAAGTCACCCCTCCAGTTGATTAATTTTGATGAAATTTACAGTGATATCTCGGGCATATCCATACATCAAATACCCAGTTTGATCAAAATCGTTAAAGCCGATTTTGAATAAATAAAAAAAACACGTGAAAATTATACAAAATTTATTAAGTAAAGTCCCCCCTCCAGTTGATCAATTTTGATGTAATGTTGGCTATCGCATCTTTGGCATATAGATACATCAAATACCCAGTATGATCAAAATCGTTTTTGAAGGCCTACTCAGCATGCGGGGGCTCAACGAGTTGTATGAGTTGACTGACTATTTTTCTTTTTTTCTCCTCTTTATGTTCTCTTCATTTTTATCATATCTCATATTTAGCCATTTCTTATTTTTAGGCGTAACGAGAGACAGTTAATTTCTCCATATAAACAAAAACAAAGGTACTTTATAGGAAACAAACAAACAAAAAAGCCCAAAAGAACATTCTAATAATGATAAAGCTTACCTGATATTAAATAACACATAATTTTTATTAAACATGACAAATTTGATAAAAATCGTAAAAGCCATTTTTGAGATCGTTGAAAAAAAAGGTAAAAATCGGAAACAAATTATGAAATAAAGTGCCCGCTCCGTTTGTCCAATTTTGATCAAATTTTCACAGTCATATCTCAGGCATGTTAATATGTAAAATACTCAGTTTCATCAAAATTGTTAAAGCCGATTTAGAGTAAATAAAAAAAACACGTGAAAATGTTACAAAATTTATTAACTAAAGTCCCGAAATTTTTGCTGTCACATCGCGGGCATATACCTACACTAAATACCCAATTTCAGGTTCCCACGGTTTATAGTTTTTGAGCTAGTCTGTTCACACACACACACACACACACACACACAGACACACACACAGACACACACACACACAGACCATTTCGCGGGACTTGGTTATTTTGATTCAGGGGACCCCAAAACGTGTATTTCCGTTGAAAACCGGAAGTCGAAATTTTTCACGATCGCAATACTTCCACTTACTATATATTTCATATATAGGTAAGTGAAAGTAAAAATTGATAAGTCGTTTATCACAAATGAAATAAAAAATGTCCTTATCTGAACTATAATTATTACCACAACGACCAAAATTATTCATTTTAATATAATTGTTGAAAAGATAATTAATTACTAAGAACTAAATATATTTTAAAACAACGCAGGGGGAATTTTGTGTTGCTTAAAAGTTCTGCAGAGCTTGCAAAGAACACCGTTGTTAAGGTCGGGTATTCCCGATTCCCTAACAGGGGGGGGGAGTGTGTGAGGCACAGCTCAGAACACTTTTCCTGAAATTCTCCATTTCAGCGTAAGCACAGTGCACACAAGCACACTGTGAAAAAATTATTTTCTTAGCTCTTTTTCTTCAGTTTTCTCACAGTTCTTGACTTTTTTTGTTTTCATTATACATTAGCTAACAATTTTTCATTGATTTCTAACGGTTTTTCCTGATTTTTTTTTTTTTTTTTTTTTGTAGATTTCTTTTTTCAGACAATTTTCTTTGTCTTCTTTTCAATCATGCTTCTTTTTTTTTTTTTTTTTGAGTATTTGTTTGTAAGCTGAACTAGTTAAAATGGCCACTGCCCCAAGTTTTCCATTCTTTAATTTTCTTTTATAATAAGTAACTTGCAATTTGACGAAAGATAAAACTAGAAAATTTGATGGGATGATGGATGGTGAGAATCGTGCGTTTTACTATTGGAACTGGAAGACATGGCATGACCCGTGATTGTAGGCGGTTATTGTGTTTCTATTTCTATGCACTGACATTATTAAAATAAAATAGGGAAATATATTAGGCATGCAGCCTAACAACAAAGAGGTAAATGATTTAGTAAATGTGAGTGTTAGGTTAAATAAGTCATGGTCGAATAAAGTGGGGACATCCCCAGTACCCAGCCCTTAACCTCCCCACTTTAGCCGACAGGGTGTTTGATGAAAATAAAAATCATAAAACGGTAATAAATATTAATATAAACGTTAAAACAATCGGGAACACATGAATAGAATGACCAATCCAATGAAATAATAAACATAGCAATCAAGGACTATGGGATTGAGTTATACCATTTTGAAGTTAATACTAAAATGAGAGAAAATAGATTCAAAATATATATTTCACTCTCAAATTCTAACAGAACAACTTTTCACTATAGAACCTCTTGCTCAACTAACACCACGACCAAAGGAAACAAATATACCATTGAGTTAATAAGTAGATCCAAAAGACACTGCGATCAGATCGGTACCCAACTTTACTCCCCTATATTTATTTATATATTTATATTTTGAATATTCATATACTTATAAACCTATAACCATTTATTTTTTAATAACAATTATAATTAATATGTTATTATAAACATTACTAGTATGATAGTATTTTTTATTGTTGGTTTGCCAATACTGCATAACGCCCTAGAATAGCTCCCGTCCGATAGAGCGAAACGCATTCAACAGTCCCAGTAGTCATCATCATTTTACAGGTATACTGCACGTGCATAGGTTCATCTTGGTTTAAGCGTTGTCAGAACATTTTTGTTTTTCTCTCCTGTATTTGTTTCTCTATTTTATTCATGTTTCATCCATTTTTGTTTTTTAGGAGTAATGAGATACATTTATGTGGGTAACAAGTATTTATTAATGAAAATATAACAATATCAATGCTAAACGAATTAATACAACTTAAATATTCGAGCAGGTTACAAAAATTATAACTTTATAGCACACAAATCATAAGGCTTGAGCTTCACAATCAAGACACAGAGTAAGACAGGCTAACTGGCCCAGTCACTCGCTCCTTATATAGTCGTAAAAGGAACCTTCTAAAAGGTTCGAGGTTCTCCTGGGAGGTTCCAGGTCTCGGTCGAAAAGATCTAGGCCCATCCACGTGCTCCAACGGTTTGTTCCGACCGTTTGTTCTTTTTTTTTTTTTTCTTCGCCATTTTAGCCCCCTCCGAACATTTCTATCATTATAAAACTTCCTTGATATTAAAGAATTCTTGATTCTCATTAAGCAGAGTGTTTTTTATCAAAATCGTTACAGCTATTTTCAAGTAATTCAAAAAAAAAAAAAAAAATGATGTAAATATAAGACAATATTTAATAAATATTGGGGCATATACATACATCAAGCACCCAGTTTGATCAAATTCATTATAGCCGTTTGTGGAGAAAAAAAAAAAAAAAAGAGAAAAAAAAAATAAAACCGTGATAATGAGACAATATTTATTAAATAAAGTGCCCCCTCCGTTTGATTAATTTTGAATATCATTTAATTGAAAATGTGTATTTCCATGAAAAACCGGTAATCAAAATATTTCATGTATAGATAAGGGATGCGACTGAGAGAAATATATGGGATTTCTTGTGTTGTTACTAAAAATCCCTTTTGATAATAAGTTTTGTGTAATTCCACCTTGTTACCCTGTCCTGACCAAGTTTTTTTTCTTTCCCAATGAATTTTCTCTGGTATTAATTTAAAAAATATAAATAATTGAACTTACTAAAACAGCTATGTTTTTGAGTGGCCTGATTGAAATTCTCTTAAGTGCCATGTTCAAAATAAAAAATTATCAGCTATATACATTAAATAAGTGAATAAAACTGGATTCATCACTTTATCCATTGATATCACCATCGCATCCCTTACTCTTTTACCTTTTTTTCTATTTTCATTCATTCTTTCCCAAAAAAAAAACACGTACACACATTGTTTGAATGTATTCAAAACATCGGTATTTTTCTTTTATTGGATGTACTTAATGGTTTGAAGTTGATAATATTTTTTGATATTGCTGTTGATGGTAATCAACTTTAATATCAAAAAATGTTTTGGTACTAAAGAAAACCGGGTCCTAATAGCAAGACTAGGCCTAGCGTTTGTAACGATTGAAAAATGCAGCAAGCAGTATTATGCACTCGTATGTTTTCTCCCTTTCCAAGCCTCTTCGGCTATACGGGGCATTTTTCCTGGGCCTGGGTTATTGGCCGGGGATGAGATTAATAATGAGTAGTGAATAGACCCCTAACTACGCACACAGTGTCCTACTATACATGTGCGTTGGGTGGCCAAGTGGGCTTAAATTTTGCCTTTGACTGGCAACTATTGCCTGAAGTTTGTGAGTTCAAATCCCAAGTTCTAGGGGTCTTTTCACTATTCGTTATTAATCTTATCCCTGGCCCAGGAAAAATGCCTTACAGCCGAAGAGGTCTGGAAGGGGAGAGAACACAGAGTGCATAACCATCCTGCCTGAAAGTCTTCATTTTCTCGCATCCTTTTCCCTAAAATATTTTCCTGTAATATTCCTGTCGGAAATAAGTTTTTAGATATTAAACCACCACTAAGTAAACAGCATATCGTTGGAAATCAATCTTGTTACTTTACTACAAGCTGATAACTTTTTATAAAAAATGAATCAACAAGTTTTGCTCTGCATAGTCTTCAAAATTAATGTTTCTCCATTGTGATATTAAATACCATACGGCGCATATAATTTAATTTTGTTTTACATTACTAAACAAAGGAACAGTTTCCTTTAAAGGTTTACTGGTTGTTATAGATTAATAGGTTGAATTTTAAAGGAGTTCTTCAAAAATTTGTTTCTGATGGATGGCTCTATTCCTGGTGGATCCCCTTCAAACGATTAAGTTGCTTTATTCCATTGTTAATTCTAAATATTTTCTCTTCTCTTCTGCTTCTAACTCGAGTAGATTATCATTCAGCTTATTATTAACATTGTTATGATTTTAAAAATATGTTCCTTCCTTTGTGTTTCTTGAATAGCCCACAGATGACAGCAGCTTATTGAATTTGAATAACCATTAAATTTGTTTCTTCTCTTTAAAAAGTATTCAAGTTTTTTTTAGCTCATTTTAATTAGTTTCATGCCTACAGGTGGTGTCACACACGTGAAACAAGAGGAACTACTTCTTCCAGATGAAGGTGCGTTGCATCATTTTTAATATTAATTAACTTAAATCAGCTAGACTGCTAAATTATGAGCATTTTTAAAGATTTTTCCCAATATATCTGTGCATTAACCGTCATCAAGTTGCTGTTGAGCATCGACCTTGGTTTTGTAACTTACCTTCGTTGTGATTTATTAATATTTATTTCCTATTTGGGGGAAAATTGCCACATAATTTAATTATTTGTCAAAGGTTTACTTAAGTAACGTTTCCTGTTACATAATGTTAAATGGCTAAATTATATAAAACCTAGCTGGACCTGTGCGAAGCATTTTGCATAAAGATTTGAATCAGATCAGAATATCTTTACTTAAACTTTAAAATATTTTCCTGTAGTATTCCTATCATTATCAAGTTTTTAGATTTTTAACCACAGGAAAGAAAATTGCATACTTCTGTAAATCAATCTTGTTACTTCATTTAAATCACTTTTTATGAACAGCAAATCAAGAAGTTTATCCCTATTAATCTTTCTCCATTTTGATATGACCTACCTTATGACGTTCATAATTTGATTTTGTTATACTTTACTAAACAAAGGTTGTTTATTATAAATGTTTCGAATTCCAGTCATATCGGAGTTGCGTATTAACTATTTATTTAAGTATTTATTTTTCGTTTCTTGGAGTGAGGAACAAAAAGCAGCATTGTTCCTCATTCCAAGAATCGAGAAATAAATATTTAAAGAAGTGAATAGTTGGCAACTCCGATATGGCCGACATTCAAATTATTGTTTCAGTTGAAACTATTAATCATTTTTTTTCTTAATACATTGTAATTTGTTTCAAATAATAATCGTAATATAAATTAATTTATTTAGTGATTATTAGAATATATTATATAAATATAATATAAATTATAAATATAAATATAATACAATTATATAAATATAATTGTAGTAGTGATTATTAGAATATCAAAAAATATTATTATTTTATTTAGTTTATTTTCCCTTATATTTATTTACTTTTGAAGAAGTTTATATATATTGTAATAATTTTGTTATATATTGTAAATAATTTTGTTAATTTCTTCCAAAATACCAGACTCAAGGTTAACTTAACTAATAAAAGATCCGTTGTAATTGTTTATATAAAAAAAATTTGCACAAGATCTCTTCTTTAACAAATAAACATTTATTCGATTCTATTCTGTTAAACACAGCAATAGTTCACTTTTTAAGTATATAAATAGGTGAATTTTGATTGGGTTGTTTATCACCTGATGCAGATTCTCATTATGTTTTCTCTACCACTTGTCTGACAGAAAGATTTTCTGATTTTCTGTAGATCTATAATTCCTAAAGCCACATTGGTAGTCTCCACAAATTTTATTCTCTCCACACTACCAGCCTTATACCTTTTTTTTTAACATTTGCTAGTAGTGCTATTCTTTAGTGCAGTTTATTATTATTATTCCTTTTATTTGGAAATCACATGGTGAATACTGAATTTAAAATTATTAATTTTTTCTCTCCGTTTTTAAAATCGTTTTTGCAAAGGAAATTGAAGTGATTTTTGAATATAATCGCGAGAGGAAGTTCTGGGAAGTCGCCACCTGCGGTAGAATCAAAAAGCTGATCTTCAAAGTGACAGATTTAAAAATGAGCAAGTAGTAAGATAGAGGTTGAATAATAAGAGGAACCAACGAGGTAAATACCTAGTTTAGAGTTCATACGTTTATTTGGTTCACTAAAAATGCATACCCAATAGTATATCGTAAGAGAAATAAAGAAATATGAGGTCAAATGTTTCCAAAAAAGTTATTACCGGCCAAAAGGTATGGGTTCTGAGATCTAGGGGCTCTATTCAGGAAGCAGTTGTAACCTCTGTGATGTCTGTAGCGGCCACAGGAGGCGGGGATAAGGAATTAGTCCAGGTAGAGTGGCTAGGCGAAGAAGGTAAGGTATTGGGTAAAACAGTATCAATCGATGATGTAATTCTAAAGATACCCAAGATTCCAAATCCGTCAAGTATTACAAATGACCAATTAAACGATCAGGAACGGGGCTGTTCCTCTAGAACTACCGATAAAACATGTCCCATATGTAGTCTAAGTTACAAGGGTGATAGGGGCCTCGGAACCCACATTGCTAAGAAACACCCTCTAGAGGCTAATGACAATAAGCTAAGAAGATTAGTTAACATTGAGGGTACGAGAAACGAGAATGGAAAAGACGAGAGTGATGGGGTAAAGAATGAAGTAAGTAGATGGTCGGCTACCTTTAAAGTTTTTCTACAAAGAAATGAGTTTGATAAAGCGGACTTTGACAGAGAAGTGGGCAACTTCCTTAGCTTCTTAAAGGGCATCAATGCTGAATTGCCCGGACCACAACACCCTGCCGTCAAATTCTTCAAAATGAGGAAAAAAAAAAAAACCGTTATAGCCGACAAGGGCGTGGGAAAAGTTTCAAATCCACAGAGAGCGAACAAGGCGGACAGGAACCGCAGGCAACAGCAATATCAGTATGAAGTGGCTCAGTACAATTATTATAACAGGCGGAAGAAAGTTGTTCAAAATATAATGAACGCCGATGCTCCTAAACAGTGCCCGTTAAAAATAGCTGAAATCGAAAATCACTATAGAAATCTTTTCGAAAGGAAAAATTCCTACAAACGTACCGATTATGAAAAATGTGCCCCGAACCCAAATTTAATATCCATCGGCATCCAATCGTTTAAAAAAGCGATTAAATCGACATCACTAGATACATCTCCGGGTCCAGATGGAGTTCTGATCCGTACAATAAAATACTTTGACGTATCTCATGTCATTAAGACTATTTCGGAGATCATACTGAAGAATGCGTATGTTCCAGAACCTTTACGTCAAGGGCGCACAATCTTGGTCTACAAGGGGAAAGGAGATATCAAAAACATGTCGTCTTGGAGACCTATAACGATCTACTCTGTTGTGCGCAGGATCATAGAAAAGGTTCTAGATCACGAATTATGGAAGCAAATCACTTTCAGTAAATACCAAAGGGGCTTCATCAAAGGCCTACCGGGGACCCACGTCAATGCAAGAATCATCGAAGCCATCATTAAACATGCCAAGCAAAAGAAGAATGACTGCGCAGTAGTGTTTCTCGACGTCGTGGGAGCATTTGATAACGTAGGGCACGATCATATTGTTAGCTCACTTGAAGCTAGAGGGGTGTCAGCAGACCTAAAAAACGTTATCGCAGCTCTCCTAAGCTCCAACCAAATTAGGTTTAGTACGGGAGCCCTCTCAACAAGCCAGATTAAAGTGCTTCGTGGAGTACCACAAGGAGGGCCCTTATCGCCTTCACTATTTAATCTGGCTATTGATCATGTATACCGCGATCTTTGTGATCAAGAGTTCTCAAATGCAAATGGATATAAATTAACCAGTGACCAAGAATCCATGGTCCTCACGGGCTTCGCGGACGATCAGGCTGTCACGGCGCGCGATAAGAGTACTGCTGAAAGAGTTATCAACAGTGTACAAAGGCTGCTCGCAGAGATAGGTCTATCTATAAACCCAAAGAAAAGCGTAGGTCTGATAATAAGTAAAGGAGAGCTGACGCAGAGTACTCTCTCTCTTGATAATGGAGATACCATTGAAACGATTAAAGCAGGCGATTCTATAAAATATTTAGGTTGCAAATTCTCAGGCGAATTAGTTTTTAACGAAGAGGCTATAAGTAAGCTCAATAATAACCTAAACAAATTGGTGAGCTCTAGTCTGCTCAAACCAGAGCAAAAGATTAACGTGGCAAATCAATATTTATTTCCTATGTTAACATACCCTCTCCAAACTGCGCCTCTCTCAAAAATACCTCAAGCGATATTAGATGGTATTGATGTAAACATCCGCAGGAGTGTGAAAGCCATCATCGGGCTCCCAGCTAACACCTGTTCAGGGATGCTTTACGCCCCGAGGAGATATCGGGGACTAGGCTTGATCCGCTGCCAATGGGAGGCTCCTCTGCAGCATTGGTCCATTGCCCAGCGACTGTTAAATATACCAGACGCCCTGTTTCAGTCCACTTTCGATTATAGAGCGGAAATCGCTGAATGTGCGGAAAGACTTGGAGTGGATCAGGGCAACCGAAGCGTGAGAGCTCTACGGCAGTCGCTGAGAGAACGTTCTTTTGACGAATGGGCCAAGTGTAAATGGCAAGGCGTTGGAATTACGCATTTTAGGGACACACCAAAGGCAAATAAATTTATTTGTCAAAAACAAGTACTCTCAGGGTCAGAATGGTCCAATGCCCTAAAACTTAATATTAACTATGCGCCTTTGCGTGGGGTCCCTGGAGTCAGCGGAGAGTCTAGAGAAGTTGGGTCCCTCTGCCGCAAATGCGGCAGAGAGTCTGAAACACCGGCCCATGTGCTGGGAAAATGCCCCAATAACTCCCTCCTCATAACCCGCCGACACCATAGGGTCAAAGAAGAACTAATAAGGTTCCTTAAAAGAAGGGAATACACGTGCTTCGACGAGGTCCATTGCATTGACTCCGATGGATCAGTAAGGTATGCTGATATTGTAGCCTTCCCCAGGACAGGAAGTACAGCACTGATCCTTGATCCGACGGTAAGATATGAGGGCAATGACCTCGATCAGGCAGGTGCAGTTGAAAGGGAAAAAAAACAGATCTATGAAAAGTGTATCCCTTTCTTAAAAGAAAAATTCCGTGGAACCTTCGGAGAGAGAGATTTCACCGTGAGAGGCCTCTGGTTCGGGTCTCGCGGATCAATTCCGAGATCTACATATTGCTTCCTAGAAGAAATAGGGGTCGCAATAGGTGATATAGGGATCTTGGCCGAGAGCATAATTCTTGACTCCTTGGGCATTATCCACCATCACCTGTATAGCAACTAACTTTCGAAATGGAATTTATATTATAATTATTTGTTTCTCAAAAAGATCCAAAAATTGTAATCCAACCCCTGATGACAATATTGATAAGTTAAAAAAAGAAAGGAAAAGAAAAGAAGACCAAAAATGGAACGAAAAAATAGGAAATTTAATGTCCAAACGGATTGATTAGTATGCTGTGTGTCTAGCAATCCTATGAAGTAGGGCAGCACTACTTATCAATAAAGTATTTCTCTCTCTAGGGTATAATAAAAAAAAAAAAAATGACCATTTTATCAAATTCCCAAGTTCTAAAGTCTGTAAATATTTTAATGCTTTTTCTTATTTACCAATACTTAATAACCCCTTTAGAGCATTCTCTAAGCTTGTTTACTAATAATTATTTCTTAAAAAAAAGCTTCAGTTTAGTTATTTATTTGAATGAAGAAACATGGTAGTGTCTTACGAAATTCTCGTAATTTTAAGACATTACTGGGGAAAAAATTTCACATCCGCTGAAGCAGCACGGGAAATTATTAAATATTTCCCCTTCATATTTACTGGTCCCTCACGAACTTACTCCTCAACAATCAGCTAAAAAGCTAGAAATTTGTGAAAATTTATTGAAAACCCTTGTGATGATGATGAGATTTTATCGGAAGATTGTTACCTGTGATGAAAAGTGGGTTTACTGGCAAAATCCGAATACCCATAAGCAATGGCTAGATTGCTGTCAAACTTCTTTATCGGTTGCTGGGTCATCCCATGTCAATTCAACAAAGGCTTGAGCCTCACCATCTCAGATTTTCTTGAAATTTCGTATATGTGTACTACTTATATCTACTAGAACAATTGTGAAATATTAATGAGATATGTCAATCCGTTTTTGAATTATTGGTCTCTAAAGCCCTCAAAAATAGGTCCAGAAACTGAAAAAATCATTATTAAAAATAGCTGTAGATGTTTTCCAAATTTGACTAGGACTATGACATTGGTGTCGTTTAACAGCGCATTCCATGCCATTTCATATTATATACAAAAATGTATACGTTGGTACTAAATAAATATTCTTAAAACCAAGTTTAAAATTGTAATTTCGATTTCCTCGAAAATGGCATCTTTTAAAATTTTTATATTTAAAAAAAAATTGGTAGTTATTATTATTAGGGGAGCGGGGTAGCCCACTGGTAAGGCAGTGGATTGCTGTGCTTAAGGTCCCGAGTTCGAATCTGACATGGCTTATGATATCTTTATTATTCGCCACAGTTCGTCTCGTGGGCCGAGAGACCCTCCTGGGGCAAACCCAGCCTCTATAAAGTGGGTACCCTTAATTGAAAATATAAGGGGAAAGAACCTGGCGGTTGAGCGTGATCACGGTCAAATCACCTCCTTGCACGACCGCTGACCAAGAAACAGTACTCTTCCTTACATAGTACTGCACCCAAGACCCTTTATGGGTTGTAGTGGTACAGGTTTTTTTTTTTTTTTTTTTATTATTATTATTCATTCAAAAAAATATATAAGTGGTATGAAATTTTCTTCATTACTAAAAAAGTTGAAAACGAGTGATGAATTTCCATAAATCTAGCATTTTATGATTAAAAATATCTGTAGATGTTTTCCAAATTTGACTAGGACAATGACATTGGGGTCTTTAAAAAGAGCATTCCAGGCTGTTTCATATCATCTACAACAATGTATAGGTATAGGCAGTATGACCTATTTTTACCTGAAATTGGGTATTTAGTGTATGTATATGCCCGGTATGTGACAGCGAAAATTTGTGGAATAAAACTCCTTTTCAGTTGATCAGAGCAATATAGAGCTCTGACAACTTTGTGTACAATCTTTCCGGTTGTTCGCCGTAGAGTTCAGAAGTCATAGGGCATCCATCAGGAACAAATTCGTGATGAATAACACCTTCTAAATTCCAAAAAACGCAAAGCATGGATTTTTTTTCAAATTGCCCTCTTGCAGCAGGGCCATTCCACGTCAAATCAACACAAAAATATATCATATTGAACCTCACCATCTCAGATTTTCTTTTTGAAAATTTGGTATATGCGTAGTACTTGTATCTACTAGAACAACTGTGAAATATTACTGATATGTCAACCCGTTTTTGAATTATTGGTCTCTAAAACCCTCAAAAATAGGTCCAGAAACAGAAAAAATCATGATTAAAAATAGCGGTAGATGTTTTCCAAATTCAAATAGGACTATGAGATTGGTGTCGTTTAACAGCAAATTCCATGCCATTTCATATTATATACAACAATGTATAGGTTGATACAAAAGTAATTTTCTTAAAACTAAATGTAAAATTTAAATTTAAATTTCCTTGAAAAGGGCATCTTTTCAAAATTTAAATTTTTTTGTAAAAATATGTAGTATTATATCTATTCATAGAAAAGAATTTAAATGTGGGTCAAAAATTTCTTTATTACTAAAAAAATTGAAAACGTGATAAAATTTCATAAATCTAGCATTTTATGATTAACATTATGTTGTAGATGTTTTCCAAATTTGAATAGGACTTTGAGATTGGTGTCGTTTAACAGCGTATTCCACGCCATTTCATATCATATACAATAATGTATAGGTTGTATCATATACAATAGTGTATAGGTCATATACAATAATTTTCTTAAGACCAAGTTCAAAATTTTATATTGTATCATAATTATGTAATCAATATATATTATAAAGCAAAGTGTACAATGTGCGTGCCGAAAAGGCTCAAAAACGACTCCACGTAGGATTAAGGAAGTTATGTCTTCTTTTAGCCATATGACTCCTTACGGAGAAGGTTTCCGTTTTTCTCTTAAGAGTGTAAGATTGAAGAGAAAAGGACTGGAATTTTAAGCCTCTCGCACCATTTAATTAGTCTCTCTGAGATTGAGATACGAGTTTATGAATGAAAGATTTAGTTCGAGCTCCAAACTAACAGGAAGGGCTAGGGTGCGTTTCACTCAATGTTTATTGTCTATTCATTCAGTATGTAATCGTTCTATATTTTTTCAGCTGTTCTTTTTAAATTACTAAAAAATTAAGAGAAAATAATTAGTTTGCGTTTCAAAATAAAATAAGTACTTTACATCTCAGCAATCAATTAGAAAACCAATTGGATTCCTTAAAAAAATAGTTTTCTCATGAGAAGGCTAAATATGATCAGCACATTACATTTAATCTATATATAATATATACTTAAGTAAATTTTATGCAATATGAGTGAACATTTCTTAGTAGTAAAATTACATAAAGAAGAGATGAATTGACTAAATATAAATCGAAAATAAAAAGTTTGAAGTGTTCTTATTGTATTTATGAAAAAGAAGTTGGTTTGGTTACTATGTAAGTTTTACTCGAAATATAATTTTTTTAACTGAGATACCAGATACCACTGAGATCTCGTAAGTTAAATAAGTTAAAAAAATTATATTTCGAGTAAAACTTAAGCACTGACTACTATGATGGTCCTATTTGATCCAGAAGTATAGAAACTACCGAAGATTCATAGAAACTTTTTTTTTTAGATTTTTCTTTCATTTCAACCTCCCTTAAGATATCCCCTCGTAATTTGAACGGTTTTTGCATATCTCGAATCTTACTACTTAAAATTTCTTTAAGGCACAATTTTTTCATCATATTTCTTTTTATCTTGAACTATGAGGGATGATAAAATCTTGAATGCTGTTATTGGAGTTAGTCGTTTTGTCAACGGGAATGCTCATCATACGTAGTAACCAAACCAACTTCTTTTCCATAAATACAATAAGAACACTTCAATGTTTTTATTTTCGATTTATATTTAGTCAATTCATCTCTTTTTTATATCTAATTTTATTCGCTCACTGTACTACTAAGAAATGTTCACTCATATTGCATTAAATTTACTTAAGTATATATTATAAATAGATTAAATGTAATGTACTGATCATATATTAGCCTTCTTATGAGAAAACTAATTTTTTAAGGAATCCAGTTGGTTTTCTAATTGATTGCTGAGATGTAAAGTACTTATTTTATTTTGAAACACAAACTAATTATTTTCTCATAATTTTTTTAGTAATTTAAAAAGAACAGCTGAAAAAATATAGAACGATTACATACTGAATGAATAGACAATAAACATTGAGTGAAACGCACCCTAGCGCTTCCTGGTAGTTTGGAGCTCGAACTAAATCTTTCATTCATAAACTCGTATCTCAATCTCAGAGAGGTTAATTAAATGGTGCGAGAGGCTTAAAATTCCAGTCCTTTTCTCTTCAATCTTACACTCTTAAGAGAAAAACGGAAACCTTCTTCTCCGTAAGGAGTCATATGGCTAAACAAAGACATAACTTCCTTAATCCTACGTGGAGTCGTTTTTGAGCCTTTTCGGCACGCACATTGTATACTTTGCTTTATAATATATATTGATTACATAATTATGATACAATATAAAATTTTGAACTTGGTTTTAAGAAAATTATTGTATATGACCTATACACTATTGTATATGATACAACCTATACATTATTGTATATGATATGAAATGGCGTGGAATACGCTGTTAAACGACACCAATCTCAAAGTCCTATTCAAATTTGGAAAACATCTACAACATAATGTTAATCATAAAATGCTAGATTTATGAAATTTTATCACGTTTTCAATTTTTTTAGAAATAAAGAAATTTTCGACCCACTTTTAAATTCTTTTGTATGAATAGATATAATCTATATAAATAAAGTTGAAATTCTGTTTGTTTGTTTGTTTATTTGTTGTTTATAGAAATCCATACCGTTTGTCATAAATTCTCCAAATTTCGCTCAGTGGTTCTTTGATACCAGGTGCGAACACCTGTCCATTTTAAAATTGCGTAACTTCAGCCGATCTTCAGCTGATATTCTTTATTCTCCAAATTTCGCTAAGCGTTTCTTTCAGACCCGGTGCGAACACCTGTTCATATTTAAATTGCATAACTTCAGCCTATCTTCAGCTGATATTCTTTATTGTTTTAAAAATCTTAATGATCTCACTTTACAATGTTTTTTTTTACGAAATCGACCGTTTCTTTAGAAAAATGAAATTCCCGTGATAAACCGGGATATACAGCTATAATCTATGTACATAAAGATCAAATTCTGTTAGTTCTTTATAGAAATCCATTCCGTTTGTCCTACATTCTGCAAATTTCGCTCCGTGGTTCTTTCATACCAGGTGCGAACACCTGTCCACATTAAAATTGCATAACTTCAGCCGATCTCTGGGTATATTCTTTATTGTTATAATAATCGTTTTGATCTTACATTGGTTTTTACAAAATCGACCGTTAGAGTCGATAAAAGTCTCACTTTATAGATTTCATAGATTTAAAAATAGAAATTCTCCGGGTGAAACTGGGATATACAGCTAGTACTACATATTTTTACAAAAAAATTTAAATTTTGAAAAGATGCCCTTTTCAAGGAAATTTAAATTTAAATTTTACATTTAGTTTTAAGAAAATTACTTTTGTATCAACCTATACATTGTTGTATATAATATGAAATGGCATGGAATTTGCTGTTAAACGACACCAATCTCATAGTCCTATTTGAATTTGGAAAACATCTACCGCTATTTTTAATCATGATTTTTTCTGTTTCTGGACCTATTTTTGAGGGTTTTAGAGACCAATAATTCAAAAACGGGTTGACATATCAGTAATATTTCACAGTTGTTCTAGTAGATACAAGTACTACGCGTATACCAAATTTCCAAAAAGAAAATCTGAGATGGTAAGGTTCAAAATGATATATTTTTGTGTTGATTTGACGTGGAATGGCCCTGCTGCAAGAGGGCAATTTGAAATAAAGTCCATGCTTTGCGTTTTTTGGAATTTAGAAGGTGTTATTCATCACGAATTTGTTCCTGATGGATGCTCTATGACTTCTGAACTCTACGGCGAACAACCGGAAAGATTGTACACAAAGTTGTCAGAGCTCTATATTGCTCTGATCAACTGAAAAGGAGTTTTATTCCGATAAGATAATGCTCGTCCACACACTTCCCGTCGAACCAAAGAAAAGTTTACAGAACTTGATGGGTTTGAACTCCTGCCTCATCCACCATGTAGTCCAGACCTCGCAACATCGGATTACTACTTGTTTCAATTTTCATCAGTTGGCTAGCAGATGGCTAATGACGGTTGATAACAATGGACTATACTTTGAGTATTAATTTTATTTTACATCAAAGAAATAATAATAAAAATATTAGGTAAAATTATGGTCATTTTTTTTTTTTTTTTATACACCCCATTATTATTCTGCAGAGGTTTACTATTGTTTAATACCATTATATTATTATTTCTTCTACCTTATATGAGTTTACACCTTCTGGTTTTGATATTTCAGAAAAAAAAAAATTGACCATTATAGTTTAATCGAATGGGATATTATTTAGGTATTGTCCGTTTAAATTTTCACTCCTAACTAACTTAACCGATTTCATTTTACCTAATTGCTGTATTACCCAAATTGTAGGAATGTTTGTACAACATGTAACATGAAGAACTTTTAAAAGATGTTACTAGTGAAAGGACTCACAAAGAAGTGAAGGTTTACTACACAAGTCAAAAGACTGTAAAAGAAATGATGCCAGGACCGAATGAACATGAATAAGAGGATTACAAAATTTATATAGTATTTTTTCACCTCCATCCTAAAATCTATCAATACATTCTAATATCGTGTGACACAGGGATCTTTGGGCAGGGGTTGTGTTGTAAGTGATCAAACAATTTACGTAGTTTATTTTGGTATAATAGACATTCTATCAGGTCCCAACTATAGATCAACATCATAAAAAATTTATCTGGGAATCACATGCCCGGATTGTGGCGTCAATTTGGTGGCCAATAGAAAGGCTTTGTAACAGTTGACGTTCCTTACTTTGTTTTTAGTTGATATTTTGTTTTAATTTGAAAATGTTTGTTGTGAATGTAATTGTTTTTTCGTTTTTGTTAGTTTGACAAAAAGGAATACCGACTATGACCTATACAACAGAAAATGTTAACACATTCGTGCAGTTACGAGACTCCTGCAAACTAACTGCCAGGATAATCAACTAAATTGATTTAGAGAAATTGTTTAAGTATTCACGATCATCTAAAACTTAACAGATAGAGACATATACTAGATTACAATGTTTCAGATGTGAAAAATCGCAGTATTTCCATTCATTTCATTTCTATAAGAAACATAACAATGTTTACTTTCGAATGAAAAGAAAAATCATTTGATTATAGAAATTATATTAAAATTGTATTTTATTGTTCTTTTGTATTATATTTTCTCAATAATTATATTCTTTTTAATTTTGTGATTATGAGTTGAAATTCTATTTAATAATATTTTTGTAAATAAATCATTTAAATTTTTTTGTTTTGGATTTCAATTTTTTATGAGTTTATGAAAATTAAATATTTATATTATTAATTTAAATATTGATAGTAAATTTATATCTGAACCAACTTGGTTTAACCACTAAATATTCATATAAGAATGATACTTTTATATTGATAACAATCTACATAATAGTAGAGGTGAGAGATAGTCAACTGTTCTTCAATATCGATAGGTTAAATGATAGTCAGGATTTTCAGTTTACAATGATTTTATTGTGACTATCATTTAACCTATCAATCTACATAATACTTTTATTCTTTTATACAAAACATTTAAAATTGCATTCATTGGGTCTATAATAATATCATGATTTTTTTTTTTGTGATAATTAACATAAAAACCTTGACAATATTGGTATCGTTAGATATAATTGAATAAATGCATAAGGGTATAAGTGCCTAAGGAAATTTTTACAGAAATGATGCGAATTATACCCTCTAGGGTGAACTACTTTCAGTACTTACACCCATGCCTTCTTTCATACGTTCAATGAACTGTTCTCTAACAACAAAACATTACCTATTCCTATCTCTGAAGAATGGCTTTGGCAAATATAACAATTTGGCAAAAAAAAACTTTGTTTTATTTTTTTGGCACTTAGACCCTTATGCATTTCCATGCATCAATTATTTTTTGTTTTTTAATTTAGGTACCAATAGTTACTACGAGAATTAGAGATTAACATTACCAAATCACGTATTAGCAATGATTAAAGTAAAATTTTGATAAAATTAGGGGATGGAATAAAAAAATTATAAATATAATATATTTATATATATATAATATATATATATTATATATATATATATATAATATATAATTATAAATATAATAAATTTATAAAATTATAAGCAGACCTGACCACGGGTGCCTGTGGCTCAGTAGCTATAATGCGCTGCATTAATTATATCCTATTCTTTTTAATGCAGTCAAATCAAAATTCACTGATAAAGATAAAAACGTTTCAGCTAATCTAAAAACCAACTGGATTTAAAATAAAAATAGGCAAAATTTAAAATTTTCGGTAAAGAATTTAGAAGGGTTAAAGTTTTTATTGTAAAATGGAAAAGGAACTATTAAAGAATATATTCGAATGAGGCTTAGTATGAAATTAAATGAAATCGTTATTTGTATTTGGGGACACTGCCCCGTCCAAATAGAGTTTGGCCGACACATATTCATGACATTATGAATATGAACATAAATATAGTCCAACTACAATTCAAATCAAAATACATCATAATATAAAGAAAATACATACAATATTTACATTTTCAGATAATTATCGGATTATAATCAATAATCTTTAAATAACTAAATAATTGAATAGCAAAATTATGACAGACATATATACGAGAGAATAGTAGATATAGATTATTATCGGTTATTTAAAAGCAATTCAAAATTCCTTTCGGTAAGCGAATATAGAAGGATATTAAAGATATATCATTAATTTTGGCAATTGATTCTATTTCCAGCAGCTCATAAATTGAGTTTTTTACAGGTAAGTATTTGGAAAGATATTTGTTTCTGAAGCTATTGTACACGGGGCAGGTGATGAAAAGATGTTCTATTGTTTCCAACTCATTTCTCTTGCAGATGGGGCAAACTTCTCTACTGTCTATTGTATGAATTTTTCTATTAACTCTAAAACGGTGTATATTCACATTACTGACTCTTAGCTGGCTTACCAATCTCAGTGTTAATATATTGACTCGCCAAGAAATATATGGTTGAGCCTGACCTAACGGGCATATAACTCTATAGTTGGGATTATAGGATGAGTTCATTGTTTGCTCGTTGTCCTTGCTCAAAAAATGATTAGTAAACTTCTCCAGCAGATCATTCACCGATTTATTTAGGATATAAAGACTCTGAGCCAACCATACTTCTTCCGCACCAATCAATAGAAGAAAATACCGCAGTTGTGCTGCCCAGTTGTAATGGATTGGATCCGAATCTGCCGACGCTAATATTTCAATTAAGCATTTCCTAGGTAGTCTTTCATCTGGCATCGAAAGCAGTTTTTTCCACCACCCAAGCATCATCTGAAACAGCAGAATTTGGATTCTATCAACGCCTACCTCCAAACAAACAAAGTGATCCGGGGTGTTAATCGGCCAATGGAAAACGTTCTTGTAAAATTGCGTTTGGACACATTCCAGATTATTTGCGTACAATGGCGCCCATAGTTCCGCTCCATACATCAGGGTTGAGCGAGCGATGGCTTCAAAAAGCTTCTTCTTTGTTTCCAATGAATCGCATTTGAACCAACATAACATGCCGATTACTCTAGATGCAGCATACTTAGCTTTATTTATAATATGCTTCTTTGCTTGGAAAAACCTGCAGGTACTCGAAATTCTGATACCTAGATAGTCGTAGTTCTGCACACATTCAAGAATGTCATTTTTGTACTTAAACAGATGACTACTTTTGACTTTAGGTGATTTACTAAAAATTACTATTTTAGTTTTATTTGGGTTGACAGTGAGGTCATTTTCAGAACAATAGTTTTCTAAAGATCGGAGTACTTTCCTGAGCTCACTTGCTGAATCTGCAAAAAGAACGGCATCGTCCGCATAAAAAAGCCCTGTGAGGTGCGTTTTGCTGTCTACTCTTAGCCCTAGGACTCCATCATTCTCAAGAAACCTCAGCATATCAGATGTATACAGGTTAAACATCAGCGGGCTAAGGGATTCCCCCTGTAAGACTCCTTCCGTTATCTCAATTTCCTCACTAAACCTGCTTTCCACATTAATTTTCATTTTGGCGTTATCATATAGTGATATAATAACGTTTAACATCTTTGTGCTCAATCCAACTTTATGTAACTTTTGCCACAGCTTATTCGTGTTTATGGAGTCAAAAGCTCGACGAAAGTCCACAAATAATCCGTAAGCCTTCTTTCCTTTTCCTTTTATACATGAGGAAACAACAGAGTTTAGAACAAACAGGTTGTCCAGTGTACTTCTTCCTTTCCCAAAACCTGACTGTTCTTCTGGAAGTAGTCTTCTCTCTTCTATCCACGGTTCTATCCTGTTAAGCAGGATCGTGGTAAAAATTTTTGTTATTGTGTTCAACAGTGCTATACCCCTATAGTTCAGTACTTCCTTCTTGCTTCCCTTCTTATGGATCAATTTTATAATCAAAGTTGTCCATGACATGGGCATCTTCTCCTTTTGAAAAATCAAGTTAAACATATATAATAAATAGTGAGTCCAGGCTGGGGTCATATACTTATAGAATTCATAACCAATACCATCCACTTCTAGATTTCAGTGAGCTCAAAACATTTAGTAGTTCACTTGTTGTTATTTCGGTATCCAAAATTGGGTTCATTATTGTAGTGGGGAAGTGAAAATAACTTTCTCGCGGAGGATAAAGCGAGGATTAAAATTCACACTATTTCTCAATAGAAATTTCATTGTTAGGTTTGGTCATTGGATTTCTTTTCCTGATCTCACTCCAGAATTCTTTAGAGTTCCTTGTATTTGCCAAAATGTCAAGGGAATTTTTATAATATTCTATTTTTGCTTTTTTAATAAAATTAATGTAATCCTTTTTGCAGCGAAGGTAAGCTGTTAGCAATGTATCATTAGAACAATTGTTTCTCCATAATCTATAAAGCGATTTCGCCTGTTACCTTTTTAAATGACACTCCGCGCTGTACCAGGGATGTTTGGGGATGAATGCGTTTGAAATTTTCCTTCTGCTAACTATCATTCCTGAATACTATTAGTAATTCCTGATTGTACTAATTCCTGAACTGAATTAGTACAATCGCAATAATAGGAAATGTACCGAATTAATCTTATGACATCTTATTATTATCGTTTGTTTTTATATTGCAAATGATAATTATTTCATGTAATATAGTATCGTTGTATATATTTCAATTTCCTCTCTATTTGTTTGTCATCATTGATAACATAACCTGACACACTTCAAATTTAGCGCCCAAGCAGAAGTAGGCCTGAAGGTTCCGCTTTCAGGTTAACTTTACACGTTGTTGAGCTATACCAAAGGGTGCGGGGCCTCAGAACACGAATACTTGAAAGACTTAAACACCAGAATACGTTGGGCTGCACCTTCCTCCAGGCCCGACTAGACTATCCCGTGCCTCCGACTGTCTCCGGACTTCCGTCCCTCTCCTCGCCTAATCCTGCCTCTTCTAGAGGTCCCCTCTCTATCAGGGTCTAGGTTAAGTGACGTGCCTAGCTTTTCGGGAGTAATTGCATACGTGATAATATATTTAAACAAAGATAGAAAATTAAGAGAAACACATAGCATATGAGTGTCCATTACGATGCTCAACTGTCATTAGGCGGGAAATTCTCTGTGCTAGAGTCGTCACCTCATTATTCCTATAACGGGCTTCCTTCAACTGTAGAGATGTTGAGCAAAAAACATCTTCCTGTCAAAAAGCGAATGAAAAATATGACAATCTAAATTGTAAAGACTGTTATTGTTATTTATATGAAATTGTTAGATACAGGCTATTTATTTGTTAATGAACATGGATTTGGTAAGGAATTACTGAAGCCTTGTTTAGTGCGAACAGATCTCCAGTTGCCGGCAAACTGCTGGATCAAATATTTATGTCCCCCCAAAAAGTAACTTAATTAGGCCTTAGTTTCTTTCACCTATTAAGAACAACACCCCTTGAATACCGTATCCGTGGTACATCACTTTAATTGGAAAGAAGGTGCCAGGTATCAAGATGCCTTAAGGTTCAAAGGGGAAAGAGAGAGTGAGTGGGAGAGAGGGAGAAGGGGGGGAGAGAGATAGAGGGGAAGATGGAGTAATGAAAAAATAATCTTTTTTTTTACTTTCACTTACCTCTATATGTAATATATAGTAAGTGGAAGTATTGCGATCGTGAAAAATTTCGACTTCCGGTTTTCAACGGAAATACACGTTTTGGGGTCCCCTGAGTCCAAATGACCAAGTCCCACGAAATGGTCTGTGTGTGTGTGTGTCTGTGTGTGAACAGACTAGCTCAAAAACTATAAACCGTGGGAACCTGAAATTGGATATTTAGTGTAGGTATATGCCCGCGATGTGACAGCAAAAATTTCATCAAAATTGCTCAAAGGGAGGGGGTACTTTATTTAATAACTTTTTACGTTTTTTTCGATTTTCTCAAAAACGGCTCTAACGATTTTGATTAAACTGAGTATTTGATGTAATAATATGCCCGAGATACGACTGTAAAAATTTCATCAAAATTGAACAACCGGAAAGGGGACTTTACTTAATACATTTTATATCATTTTCACGTTTTTTTTTTTATTTACTCAAAAACGGCTTTAACGATTTTGATCAAATTGGGTATTTGATGTTTTTATATGCCCGAGATATGACTGTAAAAATTTCATCAAAATTGATTAACCGGAGGGGGGACTTTACTTAATAAATTTTGTATCATTTTTACGTGCTTTTTTTATTTACTCAAAAACGGCTTTCACGATTGTGACCAAACTGGGTATTTGATGTATGTATATGCCAAATATGTGATAGCCAACATTTCATCAAAATTGATCAACCGAAGGGGGGACTTTACTTAATAAATTTTGTATCATTTTCACGGAGTTTTTTATTTACTCAAAAACGGCTTTAACGATTAATAAAAATAAGATTTGAAGGTAGAAAAATGTGTGACTTTGGGAAATGATATTTAACAAAACACGTCAATTTCTTATCTAAGTAAGTTGGTAAGTGAAAGTTGTGTGTTGCGCGCACGCACCAGATTTTTTTTATTTGAAATAGAATTAATTAAATTTTAAAATAATAATTTATTTATTACAGGTAATGAATAAATGACCTTTCCGTAACCCTTACATTACCTACTCTTTCCAAAGAAGTTTCAACAAGGAAATGTAAACAAATATGTACCAACCTTTTAAAAAACATAATTAGATTCACATGATTAGGTTTAAACCGCACTTAAACTAAACTAAGGCTGTAGAAAGTGACCCAGAGTTTAAACCTCAGATTAAAGATAATCCGGTTCATGTTAATCTATGTTTAAACTATATTGGAGAAAGCGGGCCTAAGAAGATTATAGGTTTTTTTTTTTTAATTTTTATTGTACATAGAGATATTAATTTTAATGAGAACAATATATTTCTTTTTTTTTTTTATTAGCTAGTATGTGTGATGAGTAATTTAATTGTTATATGTACGTTAATCTTTTAAATAGGGTTTGTTTTAATTTTATGTACATAAGGTTGATTAAGGTGTTTTATTTTTTTTTATGTAGTGATGTATAAAATAAAGAATAATGTTTGAGAAATTTAAAGTTAAATTGTGAATCCTAGCTCCTTTAATGGTAGAAGTATAAGGTGAGTGATTTAGCAAGGAGTCTGGCTGGCACAAGGAGAGGGAAGGGGGGGGAGAGCTAGAGGGGAAGATGGAGTAATAAAAAAATAATCTTTTTTTTTTTCTTTTCTTTTTTAATTGAAATAGATTTATTAAATTTTAAAATAATAATTTATTTGTTACAGGTCCAAACGATAGGTGCCATACAGGTGAAGAGTGCAGTCAATGTCCTTACTCTGATTATAAATCAGTGGAATCTGGAAGTGTAAAAAAACATATAATGGCCCTCCATACAGGTGAGAAGCCTCATGAATGTCCTGACTGTGATTATAAGTCAGCAAATTCTCAGAGTTTGAAACAACACATAATGGCCCGCCGTAAAGGGGAGAAGCCTCATCAATGTCCTCACTGTGATTATAAGTCAGCATATTCTCATAATTTGAAACGGCACATAATGGCCCGCCATAAAGGGGAGAAGCCTCATCAATGTCCTCACTGTGATTATAAGTCAGCAAATTCTCAGAATTTGAAAGGGCATATAATGGCCCGCCATAAAGGGGAGAAGCCTCATCAATGTCCTCACTGTGATTATAAGTCAGTGAGATCTGAAAGAATGAAGCAACATATAATGGCCCTCCATACAGGTGAGAAGCCTCTTCATTGTCCTTATTGTGATTATAAAGCAGTAACTTCTAGGAGTATGAAACAACATATAATGGCCCTCCATACAGGTGAGAAGCCTCTTCATTGTCCTTATTGTGATTATAAAGCAGTAACTTCTAGGAGTATGAAACAACATATAATGGCCCTCCATACAGGTGAGAAGCCTCATCAATGTCCTGACTGTGATTATAAGTCAGCAAATTCTCAGACTTTGAAAGAACACATAATGGCCCGCCATAAAGGTGAGAAGTCTCATCAATGTCCTCACTGTGATTATAAATCAGTGAAATCTGAAAGAATGAAGGAACATATAATGGCCATCCATACAGGTGAGAAGCCTCTTCATTGTCCTTATTGTGATTATAAAGCAGTAACTTCTAGGAGTATGAAACAACATATAATGGCCCTCCATACAGGTGAGAAGCCTCATCAATGTCCTCACTGTGATTATAAAGCAGTGCAATCTGGAAATGTGAAACAACATATAATGGCCCACCATACAGGTGAGAGGCCTCATCATTGTCCTCATTGTGATTATAAAGCAGTAACTTCTCAGAGTTTGAAACAACACATAATGGCCATTCATACAGGTGAGAAGCCTCATCAATGTCCTGACTGTGATTATAAGTCAGCGAATTCTCAGACTTTGAAAGAACACATAATGGCCCACCATAAAGGTGAGAAGTCTCATCAATGTCCTCACTGTGATTATAAATCAGTGAAATCTGAAAGAATGAAGGAACATATAATGGCCATCCATACAGGTGAAAAGCCTCATCAATGTCCTCATTGTGATTATAAAGCAGTAACTTCTAAGAGTATGAAACAACATATAATGGCCCTCCATACAGGTGAGAAGCCTCATCAATGTCCTCACTGTGATTATAAAGCAGTGCAATCTGGAAATGTGAAACAACATATAATGGCCCACCATACAGGTGAGAAGCCTCATCAATGTCCTTACTGTGATTATAAGTCAGCAATTTCTAAGAGTTTGAAACGGCACATAATGGCCCGCCATAAAGGGGATAAGCCTCATCAACGTTCTCACTGATTATAAGTCAGTAAATTCTCAGAGTTCGAAACGACACATAATGGCCCGCCATAAAGGTGGGAAGCCTCATCCTTGTCCTTACTGTGATTATAAATCAGTGGAATCTGGAAATATGAAAAAACATATAATGACCCTCCATACAGGTGAGAAGCCTCATCAATGCCCTCATTGAGATTATAAATCAGTGAGATCTGTAAGAATGAAGCAACATATAATGGCCCAACATACAGGTGTGAATACATAAGTATAAAGTATTTATGTACAAATAATGATTTTAAATGAAATAAAAATAATTAGGTAGGTAGATAGGTAGAAGAGATTGAAGAAGTTAAGTGATAAGTGATAGTGGAATGCCGACAGGCCTGGAGGGGGTCGGCAAGTCAAGACTTGAAGAGTTGAGCCAGTATTGTTTGGCCTAGAGCACATGGGGCAGTAAGTTTTTGCCCAATTTACCACGGTCATACCGGATGATAGGGAATGGAAAGTCCTATTATATTCACTGGAGACACGACCGGTAAATATCTGGAAGAAGATCAATAGACGTGTTTCTATTAGAAAATTGGGGACAAGACCGAAGCGGCAACAGCAGAGGAGACGAGCGGCCGGCCAATCTTTCAGTTTGACTCGAACAAGTAACTCATTGACTATTTTTCTTTTCTTTCATTTAAAAAAAAAAACTAAATAGACTGGAAAGAATGCGATATGCCCCAGAATGGGAGTATTTATCAACTTAAATTGTTTTTTAGATGATAATTTATGTTTCGATTTAATATATAAATCTGAGAAGATTATAGGTTTTTTTTTTTTTTTTTATTGTATCCATAGATATTAATTTTAATGAGAACAGTATTTTTTTTTTAGTTGCCATTACACGTGAAAAGTAATTTAATTGGTGTCCTGGAAATGAATGAAACTCAATTTTCAGGAGGAAAAATGTAGTGATGTGTTTATTAACCGGAATACAATATTTAGCAATAATTTTATGGCAATTTAAACAAGACAATGCTAACACATGTACTACATATTAGAATTTATAACCTTCTACATCTGTTTTTATAAATAACCAAAAATGTTCCAAGTGGCGGGAGATATTGCTATTTACATAATAAAATATATAAAAACACAACATCCTCCCACCTAAATTAACGAATTGAAAATTAAGTTAATTTAGGTGGAGGATGTTGTGTTTTTATATATTTTATTATGTAAATAGCAATATCTCCCGCCAATTGGAACATTTTTGGTTATTTTTAAAAACACAACAATTGGTATATATATGTTAATCTTTTTACGCAGGGTTTGATTTAATTTTATGTATATAATGTTGATTAATTTTTTTTTATTTATTGAGTGTTGTATAGAATAAAGAATAATGTTCGAGAAATTTGAAGTTAAATTGTCAATCCTAGCTCCTTTGATGGTAGATGTAAAAGGTGAGTGATTGATTTAGCAAGGAGTCTGGCTGGCACAAGGCACAGCGCACTGTACACTTAGGCGAGTTGTCGGGGGTTCAATTCCCAACACTGCAGGTACTTTTTTTTTTTTTTTAATTCAACGAAAAAAAAATTTCTTTTTTTTTGTTTTGTTGCTGGACATTAAAGTTAATGTATGACATTAATATTAATAATTATTATGATATGAATAGTTAAGTAATCCTTAAATTTTGGATACATAGTTAAATCATTTGGATGCAATATTTGAATAAGTTGTACAAAATATTTACATAATTGGAATTTAATGTTTAAATGAATTGGTTTGAATATTTAAATAATTTGGGGTTAAATATTTAAATAGCTTGTAGTTTTTGATTCTATGCCAAAAACTACAGGACTTCATCTCACTATCACAAATTTGAATCGAGGCCTGACTGCACTCGATCTAAACAATATTTGTTATTTATACATATGTGTTAGTTTCTAGTATGTATACGTAAATAAAAAACAATAAATATTGTAAATAATATTTCCACTTTACTTTTATTGTAAGACATTCAATTCAAATTAAAACAACCTCTATACATAAAAAATAAAACTTAATTGTCTTAACTTGTGATGATCTATTCATCCCCCTGTGGGATTGGTGCAGGTGAGTAGAATCTTCCAGGATATCCTTATCCCCCTGTGGGATTCGTATAAAAAATCGGATCGTCTTGGTCTGGTCACCCTTTTCGGCCAACAGTTTAAAAGGCCCTTGCGCACTTTACTTCACTCCGGCGCACACACACACTCTCGCTTCGGCGCACGCACACCACACCTGCGCACGCATTCCCCCCACCCGACTTAGCGCATGCGCGCATTTTACATGTTACATAAAATATCTTTATGTATGTATGTATACATTAATTTAACAAAAAAAGGTACAAAACAATTTAATATTTTATCACCTTAGCCTATATAAAATTTATCATCGTAGTGTCACCAACATCCCGCCCACCTAAAATCACACGATTTTACAGTTTGGAGCATGATCAGGAATCTGGGTCATCGAGATAAGGGAGTGGTACAACCTTTATATGATGAATGACGTTTCATCCATTCAATTATAATCGGTCGGTCATCTTCATCAAAGGTGTTAGCGCAGATATGTGATAGCTTATTGTGGACTGTAAATATGGATCCAAGCTTTACTTCAGGTGCTTGATCCTTGTAAATTTGAGGCTGCTCAGGAAACATGAGTGGTTCTGTATGCAACCAGCCCACCATAGTGCCTCATCCTTGAGTAATTCAGGCGCTATTCCCCGAGACGCTAAGTCTGCGGGATTTTCTTCAGATGGCACATGAAGCCATTCATTCTCAAGCGTATGGGTTGTAATGTATGAGACTCGGTTCGCCACGAATGTTTGTAAAGATTGCGGTGTTATTCTGAGCCAGGCCAATACAATGGTTGAATCTGTTAAGAAGGTCCTCTCTACTATCGCTAGACTTTGGGAAAAGTTTTGAACTGACCGCATTAGCTTAACAAGTAGCTGAGCACCGCACAACTCTAACCTAGGTGTTGAAATAACCTTAATTGGAGCCAGTTTGGTTTTAGACTTCAGGAGCGTCACCTTTACTTCTCCATCCTCTGTTACAACACGTAAGTAGATAGCAGCTGCAAATCCCTTTTGGGATGCATCGCAGAATCCGATCAGCTGTTTCACCTTCATTTGGTCAAGTAGAATGAACCTCGGAATCTGTATAAACTGCAAACAGGTGAGATGAGTGGCAAACTCTAACCACTCCTGCTGAATTTTGTCTTCGACGGAATCATCCCAAGCCACTTTCAATTTCCAGAGTTGCTGAAGAAAGGATTTTGCCTTAAATATGACTGGTGCAAGGAATCCCATTGGATCATAAAGACGTGCAACAGTGGATAAGATCGATCGTTTTGTAACAGTCATGGAAATAGATTTAACAGAATAAGAGAAGCAATCATTGATTGGATCCCATGACATTCCCAAAATTTTTGTTACACAAGAATCAGTCCCAGGCGACAATTCAACGCTTCTTCTAGTTGATTTAGGGTCAAGTTTATGTATCAAGTCGGAGCAGTTGCTATTCCATTTGTGTATAGAAAACTGGCCTTTACTCAGAAGCCCAATCAGTTGCTCCACCAGATTCACTGCTTCATCAAAGGAATCAGCGCCTGCAACTACATCATCTACGTAAATATAATTGTTTAAGACATCAGCTGCTAGGGGAAAGGCATCGCCTTCATCAATACATAATTGTTTAACAACACGATTTGCTTGAAATGGAGCTGATGCTGTACTATAAGTAACGGTATTCAGTTCGAATTTTTGTATAGCTTCTCCAGTTGTCGATCGCCACAGAATGTGTTGGAAACGTCTATGCTCAGGAACTACAAGAATCTGTCTATACATCTTGATCAAATCAGCAGTTACGGTTATCTTGTATCGTCTAAAATTCAAAATTATGTCTGCTATATCCCTTTGGAGTTTTGGACCAACATAGAGCTTGCTATTAAGGGATCCTTTTGCCGTCGCAGCTGAAGCGTCGAATACGACACGAATTTTTGCATGTGGGTCATCTGGACGAAACACAGGATGATGTGGGATTACGTAGGCTGAAGGCGAAGTAGTTCTAGTCATATGACCTAATTCCTCATATTCCTTCATAAATTCTACATACTTACTCTGCAAAGTATCGTTACGCTTGAACCTATTCTCGATTCCTCTCAAACGAGAAAGAGCAAGTATTTCAGACTCTGGTGTTTCTTCAGGTACTTCTTTGAATGGTAGGGATACAATATATCTTCCGGTTGCATTTCGATAATGAGTTTTCAAAAAGTGTTCTTCACAAGGATCGGTTTTGTTGTATTCCCATGAAACCTCCACTTCTTCGATCGACCAGAATTTAGACAGCAGTTCTTCACAGATAGGAGATTCTAGGAGGCAATGACAGCGCAAAGTCGAGATTGAGTCTAAATTAGCACCTCCCATGACAACAAGTCCAAAGAAAGTTGGAAGGGCTCTGAAGTTATTATCCAAAGTGACCGGACTGCCAGTGATGATTTGCATAAAACAATCGCTACCAAGGAGCATGTCGATCTCTCGAGGTTTCCAAAACAAGGGGTCAGCAAATGTTTGTACGGTAGATCCATGGATCGGTTGAAGTTGAGTAGTTGGTAGATCACCAGTTAAATGGCCAACAATTAGAGGTTCTACATCCAAATATTGATCCTGGTTAATTCTAGAATAGAGGCGGCATTTTAACTTTCCTTTGACTTTAGGTACTGGAACACCTCCTGCTCCAAGAGGTGTGTGAGTGGTTGCTTGCCAGGTAAGTCCTAATCGTTTAGCACATTTGGATGTCATTAGTGAAAATTGAGATCCACAGTCGACCAAACAACGGACAGGTTGAAGAATATTATCAGAGTTGTAAACAAGTCCGATAGCGGTACCTAAGAGTACTTGTGCAGGTCCGGTAACACTACCAACTAGGGAAGAGTTGTTCGGATCAGGATCCCATTGATCTGCTGCAGAAGAATTGGCATGAGCTGGGGTAGAAACGGTTGGCTTCAAGTTTGATTCCTTCTTGAGGTGTAACCAGGTATGATGCTTATTTTTGCAAATCTGGCAGCGACCTGGAGCAAGACAAACAGATGCCCGATGACCTGATTTTAGACAATTGAAACAAGCATTCTTTTCCTTCAAAAGTGCCATCCGTTGATTTGGAGTCTTATTCCGAAATATCGGGCATTCCACTAAAGAGTGAACTTGTTTACATGAACAAATTTGTAGTTTTGCTGCATGTGAGGTTATAGAAGTAGTTGCGAGAATGTTCGCCTTGGGTTTTGGTTTAGGAGGATTATTGATTTTGGGAGCTGAAAGCTGCATTACCCGACTTCTCCCTTGAACAAAGTCGACTAACTGTTTGAAAGTGGGCCATTCTGTTGTTACCACTTCCACTTCAAAGTCATGTCTTGTCTCTTGATCAAGTTTCTTGAGCGCTAGGGTTAACCATAAAAAATCTGCTTCATCCAGTATATTGATTGACCGGAAAGCCGCTATGTTTTCTGCCACTGCTCTGATAAATGACTGTAAGGATTGAAGTGTAGGACTTCCCTTATGAGGAGAAAATTCTAAAATTTGATCTATGTATGATGATGCAAGTAATCGTTTATTGTCGTATCTTTCTGTTAGTGCATCCCACGCCTTCTGGTAATTAGGCTCATCTAAGCTAAAAGGTGCTATAAGGGCCAATGCTTCCCCTTTGCACGGATGTATTTAAGTAATGAAACTTCTCTATCGTTGGGACCTCAACATTTGTGTGTATCATACTTAAAAACGATTGTTTGAATTTGGGCCAATCCTGTATTTTACCATTAAATTTGGGCAAGTCTATACGGGCTAGCCTTCGGTGAGTAGAATGGCCAAACGAACATGTATTAGAATTTCTCAAAAGTTGTGAATTATCATTCTCTTGAGCTTGTTTGGCCTGCTGAAGTTCAACGATTTTATAAAAAATAGCGTTTATCTCACCTCTATCCTTAATGTCTTCATCAGTAGGAAACAATGCCTCTTTGTCGCTCGTTATCGCTAGGGTTTGACCCTCCTTAAACTCACTCATGTAATTAGATTTAAGTGAGTCCGCGGTTGGATACATAGCCTTAAATGTAGTATCCATCCCTACTGACATACCTACATTATATATCTGTGCTAAATCCTTACGCAAAAGTTTCAGGGATGCGCGGATACCCTTAATTTTTAATTCTGGAGTGGCCATGGTGATGACACTTTACAATAATTTACTTTATAAAAAAAATAAAGTTTTAAGTATTGTTAACGAAAATTTAAAATTAAATAAACAATCTAAAAACCAATGAAATAATCAATATTGAATATTTATATCAATAATCTATCAATATAATAATCATCAATAAATATTAATGGTCTTATGATTAATTAATTAATCAAATAAAGAATATTTTCTTTAAGCTTTCAATAATCCTTAAGTTAAAAATCAATAATTCAATAACCTCTTTGAATGATATTAATTATTAATGAATTAAATAAAAATACTATTTAAGACACTTAATCAAATTTAAAAGAATATCATCTAAAAAAAAATATAATCAAAATAAAAAGTTGACTTCAAAGCAATTTACAAATTGAAATTAAAGTAATTTTCAGTTAGAATTAAAATAAATTTCAATAGAGAAACAAATAATAATCTTTAACTATAAATCATATATCCTAAAATTAAATTAGAAATTACAAAAGTTACCTTCAACTCCTTCTTATTATTTAAACCTAAGAGAAAATAAAATTATTTACATAAAATATCTACAATAAAATTTTATTTACAAAGAAAATTCAGCATAATCAAAGGAGATACCAGAACCATAAAAAAAATATGTATTAATTGTTAATAAATTCTCCTTTGAATATCAAATAAAATAATATCTTCCTCTTAATTTATTAGAACCTTAATTTATAAATATTAATCGTAATTTATTAATACACCAATAAATGTTTCAGCATTTATACGTAAATCATTATTAAATAAATAATTATTTTTCTTCTAAAAATTATTCATTTACCATAAGATATTATTTTATCGATTAAATTGATTAAATAATAGAATTAATTACATTAAATAATTATTCATCTTAGTATAAAATATCTGTTTTCAATTCGACAAATAACCATTAATATAAACAAAAGGAGAACAAATAATATTTCGTAACTCCACTATAGTATTAGTCTCACTAACCGTTATCTCATAAAACAACACAGTTTTTATTTTAAACATTTAAAATTACCAAAATTTTAATTTTATATCGAATTTAAATTATTGATTACAAACGATCAAATCTAAAATTAAATTAATTTCATCTCTGTGTTTTCTAGTCTTCTTTAAAATTCAAAATAGAACAATCAATTTCGAATTTTATGGTATAGTATAGTATAAAATCATTTAGTATAATTTCTTGTTAATGAATAATTAATTTGAATTGTTAAACATACTTTCTTTACAATATTTTCTTACTGAATATCCATCCGGTCCGGAGATTGACCAATGTTATTTCTATGTGTTAGTTTCTAGTATGTATACGTAAATAAAAAACAATAAATATTGTAAATAATATTTCCACTTTACTTTTATTGTAAGACATTCAATTCAAATTAAAACAACCTCTATACATAAAAAATAAAACTTAATTGTCTTAACTTGTGATGATCTATTCATCCCCCTGTGGGATTGGTGCAGGTGACTAGAATCTTCCAGGATATCCTTATCCCCCTGTGGGATTCGTATAAAAAATCGGATCGTCTTGGTCTGGTCACCCTTTTCGGCCAACAGTTTAAAAGGCCCTTGCGCACTTTACTTCACTCCGGCGCACGCACACACTCTCGCTTCGGCGCACGCACACCACACCTGCGCACGCATTCCCCCCACCCGACTTAGCGCATGCGCGCATTTTACATGTTACATAAAATATCTTTATGTATGTATGTATACATTAATTTAACAAAAAAAGGTACAAAACAATTGAATATTTTATCACCTTAGCCTATATAAAATTTATCATCGTAGTGTCACCAACAATATTAATTATTGTACTCCTGCTGCTGAATCAGAAAATGAAATGCTGTTGTAATGGAAACACAAAGCTCTTCATGGGAGATTCTATAACCAATTAAATGAGGGGTCCATAGAAGGTGATACACGTGGTCTGGACACATCCGTAGCTACGAGAAGCAATGGTAGCCGCCTCAAACTCCAATGCTATGGTTAGTGCTTCTGGAGCTCCAAGTTTTGCAGGCCAACGAATGCTTGGACCGCTAAGCACTCCAACAAACTTTCTGGGGCTGTTGGATAAGCCAGTCTACCATCCTCGCAATGTCCACCTCGAATTCTTGGATTGTCTCGGCTACCATTGCTTCCTGCTCTTCAGCTGGGACTGGTATACCTGTTCTAGGTGGGCGTGGCCAAATCGCATTTCAAGCCGGCTTACTAAAAAGCCAAAATTATAGGGGTGGTTAGCGTTCAGGGTCTGGGGGACATCCAGAGCGTCGCCTCGGAGGGCTACTGTTAAAGCACCCGCCTTATCTCTAGGAGACCACCCATTAGCACTGGCCGCAGCGTTGAATTGCTTCAGGTAATTCGCCCAGGACGACTTACCATCAAAAGTCGGTGGCTTTATCCTTGCTCGGCTCTCCGACTACGTGCGGGTTCACATACTTGTACATCTTGTAGCGGATGTGGACTGAGCTGCTCCCTTACGACCTCCTTCGCCCCATTTTCAAGCGTTCTTTTTAACCTTTCCAGTTCTTCCTCAAAAGCGATAGCCCTTGCTTCCTGTTGAGCCAGCCTGTCGTTCAACACAACCACATCACCGGACAAGTTGGTAGCATGATTTCAGGCTATTTATCTTCTTATTGAGCTCCTTAGACTGGCTGGCCAATTTGTCATTTATTTCAGCCGACAAACTATTATTAAGACTATTCATCTTCTCATTAAGATCAACCGACTTGTTTACTAGTTTTTCATTTATTTCGTCAGACAAATTTGAAAATTTATCATTTATTTCCGCCGACAAATTATTTAAAGCGGCTTTAAAAAAGCTATCCTCAAACTCTACAGTTTCAGGATCTACGCTCTGACTCGAGTAATACTCACGTAAGCGGGCCGAAAAGATCGCTTTTGTCCCTGTAGTGTCTAAATCCAGCTCTTCTAATTCTCTTCGCAACTCCGTGACTTTAAGTTCTCCAATTCGTTTAACTGGCTTTTTTTTTTTTTTTTTAACCCCACACCTGACACCAGTTGTATTGTATAACACTTATATGTGTAACAAATATTTATTCAACAAAGATAAACAGTTATCAATACCAACGAATCATTAAAACTTAAATACTTGAGCAGGTTACAAAAATGATAACGTTATAACACACAATCGTATGACTTAGCTAGGCACAGACTTAAACTAACTCGTTCAGTCACTCGCTCCTTATATATAATCGTAAATGGTCAGGTCTGGAATTTTCCAGAACTATGTGGTCAGTTCTACTAAAAAAGAGTTACATTTATTCAGTTTTGTGTTATATTTTGTCTCATTATTAGTGGCAGAATTAATGAATAAAGTTTTTTCTATAAATTCTCAAATATTTTTATTTTTGTAATGCAGATTCTTCTAATAATAACATTTATGGAATGCCTCGATTCGATTAGGAATTTGATTTGGATGACAAGGATCTAGAAATCTTCGGTTCTTGATAAGGGAGCACATGGCAAGGGAAGGGAGTCGGATTGCGAGCCAGATTCCGACGTTCGCCATGTTTTGCCGATGGTTTTTTTTATTTAAGGTTAATAAAAGCCGTAGGTCACCAATTATATCATATCTTTATTTAAAGTATATAATCCTTGACGTTTCGGCCTCAATGTGCCATTCTCAAAAGACCAAACTAAAATATTAAATAAAAAATTAATTAATTTTAATAACAATTATTTTACACATAATAATTTATTAATACTTTTATGCACATAGTCACCAATTTATCCTTTTAAAAGAATTTGTCTACATTTTAAAGTACATATGTCAAGTATCTATCTGAATATCTGCCACGTCTAACATCGTCAAATAGCTAGGAACGACAAACAAGGAATAAGTACGGCAGGGGTGGGGTAAGTACCAGGAGATAATATGTAATTTAAAATTTTTTATCTATTGTTCTATTGTATTATTATCCATAGTCTTTTTTTGAATATTAATTTTATGTATAATACTTGCGTAAAATGTACTCAAATTTTCTACGTCTGTATGGTTGTTCACCGAATTCTGAATATTTTTTGAAATGTAGATAGCTTCTATAATTTTTCTTTTATTAGGATTATTTTCTTTATGTATTATTGAGGCATTTTTAAAATCAAATTTTAAATGTTTTTTTATATGTGTATGTTGTGATAGACCAGTTGCAAATTTTGATTTAGTTGTTTTTGCTTTACAATTTTGTTTGTGCTGTTGTATTCTTCGTTCTAGCCACTGTGATGTTTAACCAATATATGATTTATTTTCACAATTTTTGCATTTAACTTTATAAATCACATTAGTTAATCTATCCTTCGGAATATTATCTTTCGTTTTTGTAAATAATTTATCTAGTTTATTTATAGATTTTTTTCCAAATTTTATTTCATTCAAATCATATTTTTTAAAGGTTTACATATCATATTTTTTGGTTTTTTACTGAGAATTACAGCATTTAGTAAACCGATCGAATTTTTATGCTCGACAGAGACGAAAAACTTTGGATATGTCCATCGAAGAATTATGTACATTCCTCTGTGAATTTTAATTATAATGGGCTTCCACACATTACCCTCAATGCTGCTATACTTGTCACAAAAACGAATTATCGAAGTAGAAAGAATAAAAAGTAAAAAGATTTTACAGATGTTTCACATCAATGACACTTCGAAACAATCCCAAAAAGGCCAGCCGCTATTCGACCTTTTATATAAAGTTAGACCTATGATTACGTATCTAAACACCAGGTTCAAAATCCTCTACAATCCCTCATGGTGGATGGCCATAGATGAGTCAATGGTGAAGTTCAAGGGCAGGAGCAGCTTTAAACAATATATGCCACTGAAACCCAGTTATGTTTCAACAAGCATGATCATTTAGTTAAGGAGTACCGCGCATGCGAATGTTGCCATCATGTTTCAAGTGCTTGTTGAAACATAACTTTGATTCAATAAGAATAACCATATGTTTTTTTCCGTCCGATAAAATTTTGAAGAACACGCTCCTCGCCTCGCCTACCACCATATAATAAGCTTTATATTCTAATAATTTTTAATTCCAAGCTTTCGAACGACATATTATACATATATATTACTAATAATATAATCGGAAATTGAAATTTTTGTATTGGTAATTAAAAAATTTAATTATCTTTTATTTGAATCTTAAATTCTTTCGTATTTCATATTTAGCCATTTCATGTAAATAGGGATGACAAGTGATAATTATTTACTCGAAATTAGAAATAAAAAAAATTACTTTAAAGGAAGATTTTTTCCTTAGCCAATAATATAAGCCCTATCAGACCTAATTGATTTCGTTAATATTAAAGAATGCTTCATTAAAATTAAACCTAAAAAATTTAATCGAAATTGTAAGAACCGTTTTTGAGAAATCCTAAATAGAAAAATAGTATTCGGATAAAGTGCTCACTATGCTTACTCGATTTAGACGAAATCTTGGCTGACACATCACGGGCACCTACATACCTCAAATACCTAATTTCAGTTTCGTACGATAAATAGTTTTGAGCTAGTCCTGCCACACACATACTCACAGACCATTTCTCGGGACTTGGTTATTTGGACTCAAGGGCCCCCAAAACGTCCGGTTCCGTGGAAAACCGGAAGTCGAAATTTTTCACGATGGCAATACTTTCCCTTGCTATATATTTCTTATGTAGGTAAGTGAAAGTAATAAATAAATAACAATTAAATAATTGCTTTTAATATTAACGTAAAATTTAATACAACAATAATAATGTTTAGACATGGAATACCTTAATTAGTTCTATTAGTTGAGAATATAGCTGTTTTAATATTTATTCCTGCGAAAATAAGTGTATTCGTGTATTTTTGTATCGAATATGAGTGTATCTGAATTTTTATCAAGTAAATATGAAAGTATTTGTATATGTCAGCTGCGAGTATACGATTATTCGCAGATTTTCCTTGCGAATAATCGAATATTCGCAGATTTTCCCTTCGAATAATCGAATATTCGCTGATTTTCTCTGCAAATATTCGAATATTCGTATTCTGATTCGCGAATACGAATACGCCCAACTCTGTTTATCAAATGCTGTATTTGATTAGCCAAGTACTCAAAGTAACAAAAATGTTGAATACTTTTAATAATGGAAAGTAATCAAGATATCCTTATCAATAATTTTTACTCAAATTACTTTTTTCTTACCTCTGTTAGAGACCGACGAATCGAAGGTCATAATGATGCAGTCATTCCACGGTCTAGCTTCAGTTATATATGAAACTAGCAGACCCGGCCACGCGTTGCTGTGGCTCAGTAGTTATATCCTAATATTTTTAAACAAATACAGTAATACCAATATTCATTGATAAAGATGAAAACCTAATCAAAATCCAACGTGATTGAGAATAGAGCATTACACCATTTAAAAGTATTTGGTAAGGAGTATAGGAAAGTTAAAGTTTTTATTTTTTACATCTCATATTTCAATGTAGTTTGATTTAAAAAGAGCTGATTATGTTTACGACTCACTGCGCTGCCAACTTTTTTGATGCATCGGTATAAACTAACTCGAAATTGCTATATTTTTCCACTAATTAAAAAGGATGACTGAAGTAAGTTTTGGTAACCTCAGCCATTGATCTATTGATTATTGACCTAACACTACCTCAACTTGGTATTGTTAGTTTAGCGACGGGTTTAATATCGCGTCATATATGTCCTTTTGATAGGCGTTTTTCTCAATTTCTTTGAGACCTCGATTTCCCGACCCTTCGGCAAATAAGTGTTCGGTAGGAGGGTGGTGTGTTGAAGCTTTTAATTTAGCAATATATTTGAGTGATAAGAAATCTCTTCTTAAAGAGGTTTTTACATAATACAATTAAGAATTTTTATTTATTCAAGTACTAATTTGCTCAAAATGTTTTGGGTTAACCTTTTTTTTTTTTTTTTTTTTTTTTTTTTTTTTTTTTTTTTTAACTCAAACCAAAGATTTGATGATTTCCACACACGTGAGCAGGCGATGCCCATTGCCCACGTGAGGTATGCCATTGCCCATGGGAAAAACACGGATTTTCAAAGTCTAAGTGGACATTGTTTGCCCTTGTGATTTGTTTATGAAGTGGGGGAGAATGTGGTGAAATATTACCTTTTTATGCACTGTTATAACTTGTAAACATATGTTTCCTTTACCTTTATACACTGTTATATCTAATGTTATACAATTCACATCTAGTGTAATTATGATTGCAATAAAGCCTTATTTTACAACTAAAAGGTTTAATCATTACATATACGTGTTGGGGTTCTCTGGTTCCAAATAACCAAGTTCTGCGATTGGTCCATGGAGGGGGTACTTTCTTAACTTTTTACGTTTTTTTTCAATTTCCTCAATAACGGCTCCAACGTTTATGATAAAAGTGGGCATTTGATCTATGCAATTTGGGCATATGAAATGAAAGAAACAATATCATCAAATGGAGGGGGAACTTTATTTCATAACCTCTCTTACCCATTTTTTCGATTTTCTCAAAAATAGCTTTAACGATTTTGATTAAACTCGTCCTGTTTAATGAATTAATTATTCTTTAATATCAGATTATTTTATTATTATTAAAATATTCTGAGGGGGCTTAAATGGGAAAGTGGCCTTTTTTGTTTTCTTATAAAGTACCTTTGTTTTTGATTATATGGGGTTCTCTCGTTTCACCTAAAAATAAGAAATGGCTAAATATGAAATATGAAAAAAATCAAGTAAACATGTAGAGGAGAAAAAATAAATAAAAATATCCCGTCAACTCATAAAATAAGTTGAGCCCAAGCATGCGCAGTACGCCTTTAACGACAGGCGATTGTTTACATTTAAAGATGTTCTGTTCATTTAATGGAAATTTTTTGTTTCATGGTAACTATATAAAGTTTTCAACAACTAAATAGAGAATTATAAAATCAGACCACTTGGAGTATTTTGCTTGCATTGCCGAATTATCACATGTTTTTCAACGGAAATACACGTTTTGGGGCCCCCTGAGTCCAAATAACCAAGTCCCGCGAAATGGTCTGTGTGTGTGTGTGTGTGTGTGTGTGTGTGTGTGTTCACGTGTTTTTTTTATTTTCTCAAAAACGGCTTTAACGATTTTGATCAAACTGGGTATTTGATGTATGTATATGCCAAAGATGTGATAGCCAACATTTCATCAAAATTGGTCAAACGGAGGGGGCACTTTATTTCATTTCCAACTTTTTTCCAATTTTTACCTTTTTTCGATTATCTCAAAAACGGCGTTAACGATTTTCATCAAATTCATCATGTTTAATAAAATTAGGTGTTCTTTAATATTAGGCAAGCTTTATCATTATTAAAATGTCCTGGAGGGGCTTAAATGGGGTAGGGGCCTGTTTTTTTTGTTTCCTATAAAGAACCTTTGTTTTTGTTTATATGGAGAAATTACCTGTCTCTCGTTTCACCTAAAAATAAGAAATGGCGAAATATGAGTTATGATAAAAACCAAGTAAACATATAGAGGAGAAAAAAAGAAAAATATTCAGTCAACTCATAAAACACGTTGAGCCCACGCAAGCGTAGTACGCCTTTAATGACAGAACAGTATTCATAATTAAAGCCGTTCTGTTCATTTAATGGAAATTATTTCAATGTTCCATGTATACCATGTATGTTCCATGGTAACTAAATGAAATTTTCAACAAGTACAAAGAGAATTATAAAATCAGTCAACTTGAAGTATTACGCTTGCATTGCCGAATTATCTCAAGTAAAAACTTTTATTTAATAATAAAAGAAATTAGTGTTTGTTATAGAGCAAATGAAAACAAAAAAATGGAAAAATGTGTAACTTTGAGAAGTGGCATTAACACAATTTCTAATCTAAGTAAGTTGGTAAGTGAAAGTTGTGTGTTGCGCGCACGCACCAGATTTTTTAATTTAGTTTCTGAAGAGGTTGAGGAACCTATTCAACAATCAACGAATAGTAAGTCTCCAATTGAAAGGGGACAGAAAAGCTTCCAGGTGAAATAGTCAACATGTAGATGAAGATCTGAAATGGCAAATATACAATATGATGATGGAAATTTAAACTACAATAAATCTGTATGCATTAACAGTGCAAAAATAGCACCATGGGAACATACATAACTTTATAATCCAATTGAATCCTACCTATGTTGTTTAATGATGTATTTCTGTTTATTTTTTTTTTGATACTTGTTTTGAGGGATAGATGATATATCCACCAATGTAATTTCTCCTCTTGGTTGTTTGAATTTGCAGCCAACATTTATGAATGGTAGACAAAATTTCAGGAGGACAGGCACCTTTTACCTTCACCTTTTACCTTCACCTCTTGCCTTCTCTCTTGCTGGCTGCTCCTACTCCTCTTCCACCTTGCACTTTTTGTAATAAACTACATATTTTCCGACATATCTTTTCCTATTATTTACCAAACCTCTATTCCTTTGCTTTTTACCTGTGATGAGACCCCACACAGACACAGACACAGACACAGACAGAGACACAGACACAGACACAGACACAGACACACACACACACACACACACACACACACACACACACACACACACACACACACACACACACACACACCTATACATATGTGTTGTAAGTGATAGTTAGGGTATTAAGTAGTGATAGAATGTTCAATGATAGAAGATTTGGAATGATATTTTGGTGTAAATTTCACCAGAATAATTTATTTACTTACCTAAAAGTTGATATTTTTACATATTATGATAATTACACTTCTACTGCACATGAAGGACCTGTGTGTATTTAATTTATTTGTATTCCATTTTATTTGTATTTTATTCCAATTATTAGCTAAACCCTGAAACATTTTGGTGTGGCTCTTTTAGATAAGTAAATAAATGTATTCCGGTGAAATTTACCCCAAAATATCATTCCAAATCATAGTCTACTTTAAATTACCATAAAATAAGAAAGGATTACAAATCTTCGGGGACATTTTTTAAATTTTACAAATGTAAAGATAATTACATCTCTCCTGAACAGGAAGGAACAGCATGTATCCCATTGAGATTCAATATATTATTTTCAACTTTAAATTATTTTTGATTAAGAAAGGATTACAAATCTTCGTGGCATTATTTAAATTTTACATATGATTATTACACCTCTTCTGAACAGAAATAACTGTTATTTGGATAAACCGCAACGTTGCGTAGTTTCAGATTTATCCACCATAAATATGAGAATATTACTGCTAATGACCCATCGGCAGATATATTTTCTAGACAATTGCTCTATATTGGAAACGGTGAAATAGAGCTGCATCAAAATTCACAATTTATCAAATTACCAGAAAATTTCTAATAGAAAGAGTCTTTCCTGATATTTTGAACAATTATTAGGACCATGCTATTTTGGCAGCAAAAAATTTTGATGTCGATGAAAAAAACTTCCACAATCAATTGAAAATGTTCTAGATGAAAATGAAGCCGTAAATTCCCCAACTGGATATACCAGGAATGCCACCATACTCTCCAGTTGAAGATTGGCTCACTGATCATTCTTCTTCGTAACTTAAATCCACCATACGGTATCCAGCAACGGTACACATTTGGTCATTAAAAGGATTACAGGGAATGTTATTGAAGCAACAATTTTGAGTGGGAGGTTTAGAGGAGATACTATCCTGTTGCAACGTATTCCCCTTACACCGTTAGAATTTCCAACAAAATTTAAAAGGCTTCAATTTCCTATTCATTTGGCTTTTGCCATGACCATAAACAAATCCCAAGGGCAAACAATGTCCACTTGCGGCTGGGACTTTGAAAATCCGTGTTTTTCCCATGGGCAATGGTATGTTGCCTGCTCACGTGTGGCGAAACCATAAAATTTGTTTGTGTTAGCCATAAAATTAGTACTTGAATAAATAAAAATTCTTAATTGTGTTATGTAAAAAATAGTAAATTATTATTGTAAATAAATATTTGTAAATTAGCGTTATCTACCTTATATTTTAAATTAAATGTTTAAATGTTCTTTTATATTTTTTGATAAGCAGAACTTACCAAACAAATCATCAATACAACCTACATTGATATATGAGATGTAAAATAAAAACTTTTCTATATTCCTTACCAAACACTTTTAAATGGTGTAATGTTCTATTCTCAATCACATTGGATTTTAATTAGCTGAAATGTCTTCATCTTTATCAGTGAATATTGGTTTGACGGGATTTATTTAAAAATATTAGGATATAATTAATTAACGTATTTAGCTACTGAGCCACAGCAACGCATGGCCGGATCTGCTAGAAAAATATATAAATATTTTAGGGATTTCATCCGGGGAATTTCATTTTTCTAATAAACATGAACAATTCTATAAAAAAAAAAAAAAAAAATACAACAAAAATAGGACTAATAGATTACATATAAGGTTCATTCAATGGCATGAGAAGGCAAATGCGTAACGATTTTTATAACAATAAAGAATATACCCAGAGATTGGCTGAAGTGATGCAATTTTAATATGGAAAGGTGTTTACAGCTGCTATGAAGGAACCACTGAGCGAAATTTGGAGAATTTATGACAAACGGTATGCATTTCTATAAAGAACCAACAAACAAGCAAACAGAATTCAGTAATCTTTATATATATATATCCTATATGTTTCTTGACTATTGATATAAATCTTATAATAGGGTTCTTGAGGTTCAGCTATAGTATAATTATATAATATATAAACCACATAGATATTCAATATCCATACATAGATAAACGTAAATCTATTTGGTTTATATAGCAATATCCATTAGCAACATTGCCATGATTATGAGCACAATATGATCTCAAAACGTGGCCATATTATAGTTGTTTATTATTGACTGAACCTCAAAAATCGTATTATAACATTTATAAATGTATATATATATATATATATATATATATATATATATATATATATATATATGTGTGTGTGTGTGTACATATAATGGTGTAGGGAGATTCAGGTGGACCAATGGTTTGGCTTGACCCAGAAACAAACATGTATACACTTGTGGGGTTGGTATCTTTTGGTTCACCAAAATGTGATACAAATATTCCAACAGTCAACACAGATGTCTCAGCTTTTAATCTTTGGATTCGAAGCACTATTCGCAGTAAGTTTCAAAAAAGATAATCTGTAATAAGCTTTTATTGTTTTTTACTTTCACTTACCTATATATGAAATATATAGTAAGTGGAAGTATTGCGATCGTGAAAAATTTCGACTTCCGGTTTTCAACGGAAATACACGTTTTGGGGTCCCCTGAGTCGAAATAACCAAGTCCCGCGAAATGGTCTGTATGTGTGTGTGTATGTGTGAACAGACTAGCTCAAAAACTATAAACCATGTGAACCTGAAATTGGGTATTTAGTTTATGTATATGCACGCAATGTGACAGCAAAAATTTCATCAAAATAGCTCAAAGGGAGGGGGTACTTTATTTAATAACTTTTTAAGTTTTTTTCGATTTTCTCAAAAACTGCTCAAACGATTTTGATTAAACTGAGTATTTGATCTATTTATATGCCCAAGATATGACTGTAAAAATGTCATCAAAATTGATCAACCGGAGGGGGGACTTTACTTAATAAATTTTGTATCATCACGTGTTTTTTTTATTTATTCAAAAAAGGCTTTAACCATTTTGATCAAACTGGGTATTTGATGTATGTATATGCCAAAGATGTGATAGCCAACATTTCATCAAAATTGGTCAAACGGAGCGGGCACTTTATTTTTTTTCCAATTTTTACCTTTTTTTCGATGATCTCAAAAACGGCTTTAACGATTTTTATCAAATTCGTCATGTTTAATGAAAATTAGGTGTTCTTTAATATCAGGTAAGCTTTATCATTATTAAAATGTTCTGAGGGGGCTTTTTTTTTGGGGGGGGGGGCCTTTTTTGTTTGTTTGTTTCCTATGAATTACCTTTGTTTTTCTTTATATGCAGAAATTAACTGTCTCTCGTTACACCTAAAAATAATAAATGGCTAAATATGAGATATGATAAAAATAAAGAAATCATAAAGAGTAGAAAAAAAGAAAAATATTCAGTCAACTCATAAAACACGTTGAGCCCACGCATGCGGAGTACGCCTTTAATGACAGACCATTGTTCATAATTAAAGCCGTTCTGTTCATTTTAGAAGTGGCAATTAACAAAACGCATTAATTCCTAATCTAAGTAAGTTGGTAAGTGAAAGTTGTGTGTTGCGCGCACGCACCAGATTTTTTTTCTTAATGATATATTGAGGAATGATGATAAGGCGAATG